>PVKZ01006504.1:0-34307 GCA_004027375.1 Macroglossus sobrinus | reverse complement strand
ATCCTATTACTTATGTGGAGCCATAAAAAAAACCCCGAATAGCCATGGCAATTGTGAGAAAGAGGAACAAAGTTGGGGTATCATACTACCTGATATCAAACTATACTACAAGGCTACAGTACTCAAAACAACATGGTACTGGCATAAAAACAGATACACTGATCAATGGAAGAGAATAGAAAGCCCCAAAATAAATCCATGCCTATACGCTCACTTAATATATGACAAAGGAGGTAAGACTATACAACAGGGTAAAGACAGTCTCTTCAATAAACGGTGTTGGGAAAATTGGACAGATATATGCCAAAATAAAAAAAAAAAAGCTGGACCATCTTCTTACACCATGTATAAGAATAGACTCAAAATGGAATAAAGACTTAAATATAAGACCTGAAACCATAAAACTTTTAGAAGAAAACAGGCGGTAAACTCTCTGATATTACTAACAGGAATTTCTTTTCAAACATATCTCCTCAGGCAAGTGAAACAAAAGAAAAAATAAACAAACAGGACTACATCAAACCAAAAAGATTTGTCCGGCAAAGGCCAACCATCAACAAAACGAAAAGACAACTAACTGACTGGGAGAAGATATTTGCTATGAGACATCCGATAAGGGGTTAATATCCAAAATATATAAAGAACTTACACAACCCAACAAGAAAAAAATAACTCAATTAAAAAATGTGCATAAGACCTGAACAGATACTCCTCCAAAGAGGAAATACAGATGGCCAACAGACTCATAAATATAGTGGACAATTTGGTGATGGTCAGAGGGTAAAGGGGGAGGGGGCTGGGAAAATGGGATGAAGGGTTAAAGAAATACAGATTTGTATTTAGTAGATGTTCACGGGGATGGGGAGCATGGCATAGGGAAAGTAGTAGCATTAATATGATGGCTAGGGGGAGGGCCAGGGGATAGAGGGAGCAATTGGGGGCATTTCAGGAACTATATAGTTGTCTAATGTACTGTGTACTTAAAATTAATTTAAGTAAATTAAAAAAAATAAAAAGAGTGAATGAGTGCATACACATCGTAGCCTGCTGTATGTAATACATGTGTGCAACTTGCTTTTTTCCATTTAGTAATAGATTTTGGAGATCTTTCCACATCACTACACAAGATCTACCACATTCTTAAAGCAAACCTACCAAACAACCAACCACCCAACCAACCAACCCAAACCAAACCTGTACACAGTTTTATCACATGGATTTATAATGTGAATGTCACAAGTACAGTTTGAGAAAACCTGTGTGAAAACCAATGTTATCAGCAGGCCTAAAATTGTGTGAAAACCACCACCAGAAAAGAGGGATGTGTGAAAATAGTAAAAAAAAAAGGTTCAGACAGATCATGCACCAACTGCAGCCTTGGAAGGTGACTATCTGGCAATGGAAGAGAATTATAATATTAAAATAGGGTAGAGGCACCTTTTGGACACTGCATGGTGAAGATAAAAATAAAAAAGAGAGGGGTAATTAGGATTTTTTAAGAAAAAAGAAAAAAATGAGGACCTAAACCTCTCCCTAAATTTTCCGCCTTCTGCAAAAAAGCTATTAAGAGCCTGTACTTCAGCATCCTGACAACAGAGGGCAGCCTTGTACAAAAATCTGCAATAGCAATCTGTTAAACATTTGGGAATGTGCAAATCATCCCAAAGCACTAGCTCTTTTTATAGAAACACACAGTAAAAATGGCTCTTTTTAAACACTGCCATCAAAATAAGCCAGGAAATGAGAATCCAAAAGTTCAGAGTGCAATTACCACATCACCTGGCCTGTAGTGTTTTGAGGAACTGCCAGACAGTTTTCCACCGTGTTCACAGCAGCACCATGCCCAGTGCCCAAATGGTGGGTGCAACCCAATGTCTGTCTCAAGATAAGGGATAAACAAAATGTGGTTCATCTATCATGCAGTCCTAAAAAGGAAGTGCTGACACAGGCTGCAGCATGGATGAACTTTGAGGACATTAAGCTTGGAGAAATAAGCCAGTCTCAAAATGACAAGTACTGTATGATTCCACTCATATGGGGTGCCTAGAGAAATAAATTCACAGAGAAGCACAGTAGAAGGGTGCTTACTGTGAGCTGGGGTGGAGTGGGTGTAGGAGTGAATCCTGGAGATATGGTGCTCAATGGGAGGAGTTGTATCAGTGTCTCCAGCCTGAACTTGGGGCTCAGTGGGAGCTTGTGGAAGAGTTTAGGAAGCTACTAGTTTGGCTACCAAATTGGCACCATCACCAGGGAGCTCACTGTGACATCTGAGAGTGTGAGGGTACTAACAAATTAAAAATAAGAGCCTCATTTCTCCCTGTTGCAGATGAGGGGAGAGATGCCTCCCTTCCCATTTCTTAGATCACTTACATTTTATGTATGAGTCTCTCATTCTCACCAGCGGGTCAGTGGGGCCCTGGCTTCCCCAAGTCCTCTCCAATACCTGTTATCACCTGTCTTGTTGATGACAGCCACCCTAGTCGGTGCAAAGTGACGCCTCATGGTGGTTTTGATTTTCACAACCCCAGTGTCAGGGAGTTGATGGGAGTATCTGGAAGGTGGACAGTCCCTCAATTTGCCCACATGGTGCAACACTGGGCTGGTGACAGGAGATAAGTGAGGTTCCTCGGAGCTTGTGTGCAAGTCATTTTACAGAGGGGAAGGCTCCTGCTTGATAATTTTCAGTTAGGAAAAGCTAAGCTGGTGGGGGAGGGGGAAAGCCTTCTTCACCCTCATTGCATCCTGTGTCTCTGCTCTACCCCCCTCCCCTGACTGAGTCCTTCCCTGGTTGCAGAGCTCAGGAGAAGGCGGAGGAGCCATGTCCCCATCCCTGTGTGCATTCTTCTGTCTTGGTGAGTCCTGAGGGGTGATTTGGGAAATGCTGAGGGAAGGCAGCAGGCCATGAGACACAGAATGTTTTTAAAAAATTGCATCAGTGATGAATTTGGGAGCAAGAGGTGACTTGTGAGGGCCCCTTCATCTACTGGGTGGAACCCAGAGAGGAGGAGTATTTGTAGTATGTTTGTGGCTGGGTCAGGAAATGAACACGACACTGCCTTTTTTTTTTTTAATGCAGACTTGGTGATATCAGGAGTAAGTTATAGATTGAATTGAATATAATTTGATTAACTGGTACTGGCTCAAATACTCCTGCCATCTGCAATGGCATGGATGGACCTGGAGGATATTATGCTAAATGAGATAAGTCAGACAGAGAGTGACAAATATCTCATGATCTCCCTTATACATTGAATCTAAAAAAAAAGCCAAATTCACAGAAGCAGAGAGCAGACTGGTGGTTGTCAGGGGCTGGGGGTGGGAGAATAGGGCACTGGTGGCCAAAGGTGCAAGCTTCCAGTTACAAGATGAATAAGTCCGGGGCTCTCATACACAGCATAATAATTATAGCTAATAATATGGTATTATATACTTGAAAATTACTAAGAGAATAGATCATAAATGTTCTCACCACAAAAAGGAAATGATAAGTATGTGACCTGATGCAGGCATCAACTAATGCCTAGGTGACAGTCACATTGCAATAGATACATATATCAAATCACCATGTTGCACACCTTACACTTATACAATGGTGTATGTCAATTACATCTCAAGAAAGCTGGAGAGAAAATAAAGACCCCCATCTGGCACACGATCCGTTTCTGAAAGCAGAGATACTTCTCTATCTAGTTGTCAAAAGTGTGTGCATAGGGGAGAGGTCCTGGGAGGAGTTGGTGGGGGCCAAGGAGTCCCTGTTGGCTTAAAAAAAATCTTGTGGTAAAACAATATACTTAACGGGAAATGTACCATTAACAATATTCATAGTGTGGTGCAATCACACACTCTCTTTAGTTCCAAGACATCCTTTTTTCCATCCAAGAGGAAACCCTACACACCCATTACACTCACTCCTTGGCTCCCCGCACCCCCACACATCGTGAATCGACTTTCTGTCTCTGGACAGATTTTACTCTTCGGGGACATTTCATATGGGTGGAATCTCACAGTGATGGCCTTTTATGGTTGGCTTCCTTTACTTCAATTATGTGCATGTGTATCTGTGAAAACACAGTGATGATGAAAGAAAGCTAAATGCATGCACATGTCTTATCAACCTTGCCCAACCAGTCTCAGGAAATGTGGATTCAGACACGGTGCCAGCCTTCTGTCCTTTTCTTCTGTCCTCAGGGCTGTGTCTGGGGTGGCTGACACAAGCTCTTAACAGTGAGTTGGGTGCCCCCTGGGGCTCCGTCATTAAAGGGAGGGAGGGGTGCCAGTGGAGGATGCTGTGGGAAGCTCACCGGTGCTCCCCCTGCCTCTGTCCCAGGCCCACTCCCCAAGCCCTCCCTCCAGGCCCTGCCTCGCTCTCTCGTGCCCCTGGAGAAGCCAGTGACCATCCTCTGCCAGGGCCCCCCGGGTGTGGACTTGTACCGTTTGGAGAAACTGAGATCTGGGAAGTATGAGAACCAGGCTGTCCTCTACATCCCAGCCATGAAACAGAGTTTTGCAGGACGCTACCGGTGCTCCTATCAAAACGGGTCCCGCTGGTCTCCCCCAAGTGACCAGCTGGAGCTGGTGGCTACTGGTAATGGGACAGGACGGGTGGGGTGAGGCTGGATGGGCAGCCTCAGTGCTATAGACTCCTCAGTTCTAGGCTCAAAGAGGATAAAATGGGGATGATGATGACAGTAAATAGCTGGGGGGTTGGGGCTGGGGGAGGGCAAAGGGGGCTCTGGCCTGGAGTATTAAATTTATTGGAGGTTCCCAAAAAACTCCGCTGCAATCAAGGATAACTAACATGGTAAGGTAACATCTGTTGACAAAAGTCAAATGGATACAAAAGCATCCACAATGAAAAAAATACCACAATGTAAAGACAATTCTAAATTGCCGTTGCATGACGTAGCCGCACTTGTCGCAAAAGGAAAATCGTGCACTCCTTTATCCACGTTTTAATATGCTTTTATTTTTGGATGGAATAAAATGTCTTCAGCTTATGCTTTTTTTTCTAATACATTTTTAAATGGTCATTTTACAATGTAGATTTCAAAAGTTTGCTTCCACAAAAGCCAGGGGAGTAAAATAAGAAATCCTGTTTTTTTTTTTTTTCTTGGTATAAATAAAAGATTAAAACTTAAAATAATGTTGTGGGTTTTAATTATACTCTAATACTTTTGAATATTTTTTTCTACTATGTGGAAAAAATTTACCATAAAAAGTACATAGAAAGGTTTGGAGACTTTGCCTCAGGCTTTAACGTAGCTCCACCAGGCACAGCTGGATTTTGTTTGTATCTAAAACGTTGATTTTTTCACTGTGAATGTGTTTGCATTAATTTTGATTTAAAATTGCATTAAAATAGTATTTATCTTGATTACTTAGGTTTTTTTTTTTATGTGTCCCTTTAAATTTTTACCCAAGGAGAGTACTTTGCTTGCCTCACACTGATCCCTGACCTATGGTCAGTGGTCCACCAGGCCTTGTATCTACTTTGTATATTGACCCAAACGCTCTCTTCTCACCAAGTATTTGTAACCACCCTATCTAACATTGCATCCTGATTTAAATGGCACTATCTGGTGTGCCACACATTTGCTTATTTATCTTAGTGATTGTTTATTTCTTCCTGATGAGAATTTTATTTCCTGGAACAGAAGAGTTGCTAAGGGAAAAAAAATACTTGTTGAATGAATGAGCCATGATTATCAGGCAGTTTTCTTTGTGGTGAGCCCTGTGTGCCAGGTGTGGTCCATGCTCTGTGACAATAATAATACCAAATTATATAGTAGTGCAAGTTCATTTTGGGGAGTGGAGAATCTGGAGCCAAACCTTGTAATTGCAGATTTCAGCTTCTGCCTCATATTATCTTTTGACCTTAGACAAGTTATTTAGCGTTGTGTGCCTTAGTTCCACTGACAAAGTAGGGATATTCATAGCAATGAAATCATAGGTTTTTGAGAAGATTTGATGAACTGATGATATATGTCATGAGTATGGAACAGCATCTGGAAGCTGGTGCTTTAATGTCGGTTTACAATGTAACCGTTGTTCACTGTAACAGTAGCTTATAATGCAAGCTTAAGCTATTTTGTTACTACCATCTTATATTGAATGTTTGCTTTGCATTAGGTACTCTGCAAAATGCTTAATACATATTGCTTCATTCAAGCATTCCCGTTTTATAGTAGAGAACACTGAAGCACAGAATTAGGGACAATTTATCTCCAGGATCACACATCCCTCAAGCAGCAGAACCAGGATCTAAGCCTGGGCACTATGCTATGACCTTAGTCATGCATCCTTAACCACTTTGTAAACTGGTGACAGGGAGAGTTGCTTCTCTAGGATGGATACAGCTAGAAAGTTCCTAGATCTTGGGGAGCTGAGGGGACCTTCCCACCCTTAGCTGAGATGTTGGACATGGTCTTTAACACAAGAGTCCCCTCTCTCCCAGGAGTTTTTGACAAGCCTTCGCTCTCAGCGCAGCCCAGCCCAGTGGTGTCCCCAGGAGGGGTCGTGACTCTGCAATGTCAGAGCAAATATGGTTTTGACCAATTTGCTCTGTACAAGAAGGGGGACACTGGGCCCTACAAGGGATCCGAGAGATGGTACCAGGCCAATTTTCCCATCATCACGGCGATGCCCACCCACAGTGGGACCTACCAATGCTACAGCTTTTCCAGTATATCCCCGTACCTGTGGTCGGCCCCTAGCGACCCCCTGGAGCTCGTGGTCACAGGTAAGGGGGTGCAGACCAAAGCTTTTGTCCTCAATATGCAGCATCTTCTTCCTTACACATACATATGTGTGAGAATAATATGTACATATAGTAATTAGCAGAGCAAACAGTCTTAAGTCAAAGATATGTCCATCACATGTATAATTGTGGCTTTTATAAGTGCAGTGTTAGAACAGCGAAGGGGAGGTATCTCTGAGCAATCACTGTGGTGTGGCTCTTGGGGCAGAGTGCAAGCCAACCAGGTGGGTGGAGTAGGTGGGGTGGGCTGTAGGTGGGTGGAGTTGTGTGAACAAACACCTTGTGATAGGATGAAGGCTGGCATGGTCAGCATGGTGGGAAGGCTGTGGGAGGTGAGGAGGGGCTGTGCTTTGTTCTTTAGGTGCCCCTTCTCCCACATGGCATACTTGTCTCCCCAAGTTTATCCTGCTGTTCCTGTCCCCTTCTTTCTTCCTGGGACCCAACATCTCCCAGGAACAAAGTAGGAGTACAGGTCATAGAGATCTAGAAAAACTGAAGAACTGAGGTTTGAAGGCAGAGGCAGGGCTTGCCCTTATGAATTAGCCCTAACATGTGCTAGGGGTGCCTTTCAAATGCCACTTAACACCTATGGCAGTTCAGTGATGTAAGCTTTATCTTCGTTTTTCAGGTGAAGAATCTAGGTGGAGAAATGTAATTTTTTTTTTTTTTGCTCAGAACCAACAGCTAATAGAGCACAAAATTCTCTCCTTTTCTGATTTCTCAGGGGCCTCTGTGACCCCCAGCCAATTACCCACAGAAACACCTTCCTCTATAACAGGTAAGTCTTGGGGGATTCACCCTTGGTGTATGGGGTCCAGGGTACATGGACCCTTTCTTTTCTTTCTCCTTTGTCCAAATTTCTTAGTTTAACTCACTTGTCTCTTTCTCAAGTTTGCTTTATTTTAAAAAAGCAAATTTATTTCTGCCCGTAAAGAAGGTGGATAAAATAAGTAGATAGATTTTACTATGCTGTCCCCCACACTTCTATTCAGCCTCAGGGAGTTGGTTTATAATATCTCATGTGTAGAATAATATCTGAGTAGCTTATAAAATTATAGGTTTCTGGACTCCATGTCTGAGCCTCTTATTCCATTGCTGTCATCCTCAGACATTAGTGGGCCTGAGTGTAACCTGGATGGCTTATAAAAGGCAGATTTCTGGACCCTCCAGAGTTTCTGATTCAAAGGTGTGGGGTAGGGTCCCATAATTTTTATTTCTAGCAAGTTCCTAGGTGATACTGATGCTTCTGGTCTGGGGATGCCACTCTGAGGACTGTCACTTTCAATTTTGTGTGAGCTACAGTGCTCCCCCATTTTCAAAGGCATCTTAGCTGATTCTGGTGAATCAATCAGATGACAGCCTGTGCCTTAGGAAATATTGTGCTAGGCTTTGGCTTCTCTGACATTTCCTGGGTCTCAGGTTCGAACCAAATTCCAAGGAACCAGAAGCATGTTGAAAAGACCCAGACTATGCCAGCACATGGGGATGAGGGCAGTATGGGGGCTGATGGTAAAGGAGGCACAGTGGGCAGGTGGGCATGCTCCTGTGTGTGTTTTTGATTAGAATTTTTGAACTTTTTGAGATCTAGGTTTATAAGAAATTGCAATGGTGATACGAAATGACCCCCATGTACCCTTTGCCCAGGTTTCCCCAGTCGCCACATGCTATTTTAGTTTAATTTTAATGTCAACCTACAAGTGTATAAGCGATGTAATTACTTTCAGTAGACAGATGGGAAATATGTCTACTGAAATATGGCTCTTGAATGGTTAAATTCTTACCAGAGGCTCTGCATTTTATAAGTGGTGGATTTGGGATTCAAACCTCGACAGCCCGATTCTACAGGTCATGTTCTTCTTATGGCCACAGAACCCTGACTCCCACATGTATGCGTTGAAGGTTGAGGCAGGAACGGGTAGGAGGGGATGGTCCCAGCGCTTCACTTTTACCCTTTTTGATCCCCAGAGCCTTCTAGAAATATCACCATCTTTCCAAAGGGGTCAGGCTCTCCAACTGGTGAGTAAGTGGTCCTCTGTGGGCCTTCTCCCTTCCCACACCCATGTCTCCACCTGAAGCTGATAGCTTTCCCCATACGGAAGCCATGGTTCTGTGATCCTGGGCCCTGGTATGCAAAGTTGTAAGGAGAGGGGAACTGTTAGTACATGGAGCTCAGAACTTGGAAATAAGACCAGGTGGGAAGGTAGAGATATTCTAGAGAAATTCTCTCTTTCCCCACCCATTATAACAATCTTCTTTTCCATGGTTAGCCAAATAACCAGGTGGTGTCCATGTGTGAGGAGAGGAGTAGGGAAGAGGGTATACTTAGGGAATTAGGCTTATCTAGTCCTGACCCTGGCAAGAAGGGAAAGAACCTTAGGAAAGAGCTAGCAGAGAATGATGGGATCTCAGAGGAGAGATCTGGCTGTAAGAAACCCAAGATGTGGCTTGGACTGGGTCCTGGAGCAGGGCTCCTTCACTCACTTCTGTCTCTTCATTTCCCAGGTCTTGCTGGCTGGCAGTACTCAAGGGGCAATCTTGTCCGCATATGCCTGGGGGCTGCAGTCCTAATACTCCTGGTGGGTCTCCTGGCAGAGGACTGGCATAGCCGAAAGAAGCCCCTACTGCATTGGGTTGGAGGCATCCACAGGCCACTCCCAACCCACCTGCAGACCCAGAAATCACACGGTTGTCGGGACAGGGAGCAACCAGACAGTCCTAACCATGGAGGCCACTGTTAGGATTCCAAGGCTTGGCGGGATTTAAGAGGCAAGTCATAGGAGTAGGGAGGAGACTTAGAGTGTGTGTAGAGTGTGAGAGCAAGAAGACAGAGGCTATGGCTATGAAAAAGGAGGGCTGGGGTATCTCTTCTCGGGGCTCCAGCAAGGAGCTATTGGGTCGATGTCCATTTGGCTTTCTGTCCAAGGACGCCCTGT
Source organism: Macroglossus sobrinus (assembly GCA_004027375.1). Taxonomy (NCBI): domain Eukaryota; kingdom Metazoa; phylum Chordata; class Mammalia; order Chiroptera; family Pteropodidae; genus Macroglossus; species Macroglossus sobrinus. Next base: position 24,617 of record PVKZ01006504.1, on the reverse strand, counting down.
TTGGAACAGAGGGAATCCAGTGGATGCTGAAGCCTCCTCACTGGTGTCTTGCACCTTGAGGATCTTAAAGCACCCTCACCGGATATCATACTGACCTCTTTCTTCAACCTTCTCTAATATGGGTTCCAGACTGACCTTGACATATGGTCAGAATCCATTAATAAATGCAACCTCTTTTATGAATGCTTTCACTTTTACTTCTCTTGATATGCTTGTGGTATAGACACTTCATCCATAACATTTAGTGACTTGTGCATGTTTATGTAAGCCAGAGACACAACCAAATATCACCTGACTCAGTATCTAAGGTCACCGAGAGGTTTCATAGGAAGTTCACCATCGTTTTAAAGATCCATCCATGGCTTGACTAGAGAATGAATGACTCCGGGGGGATTTAGAAAATAAAGTCATGAGAAGAAGGTCTTTTATTTTGGGGAGCTTGATTATCTCTCTCAATAGTCAGATGTGGGTTACTTTCTTTGATTTCTTCTAGAAGCTTCTGGAGTTGAGCATCAGATTTATCTATTTTCAACCTGGTGGTATGATAGGGAATAAACAAAGATTTCTCGTTGCTTCAAGGAGATTCACTCCAAACTCCCAAGTACTTGCAAGTACCTCTCATACTTTAGGGATCTGCAGAGTAGGGACCACCTTTGTTTATTATTTTATGCTGCCAAATAGAGTTCCATATCACTTTGATAGGGAAAAAGAGATGATATCACATTAATATTGTAATGGTATAAAGCTGTAGCATAGCTTTGGATGGTTGCACGATCTTGGTGTGAGAGACAGATTGATGGATGTGACATAGCTATAATACCTACCTACTCTGTAAGTCACTTTGATAACTTCTACTAGGTTGACTCTAGTAGTATGAGACATCCACACTTAAACCGAGTCAGCCAGACAAGCTTTTTATCCACTCTGGCTACATAATACTAGCTAAAAACTGCTTATTTAATGTATAATGGATAGCAATCTCATTTCTAGGGTTTGGCGCTTGGTAACCATATTCAGCCATGCATATATGGAAATGAGAAGAGGGAGAAGAGAAAGCAAAATTAAAGCACAAATATGTATAAAAATAAGAGACCAATGATATTAGCTGCCATGTTTCTCATTGGCACTGAAGTCCTGCTAGTGTATTAATTAATTTTTGTTTTGCTGTTTGAGATTCATGATACATCCATGTGCCAAACTTTTGGTTATAAGATGAATACATTCTGAGGATCTAATGCACAGCATGACTATATGTAACAATACCCTATTGTACACTTGAAATTTGCTAAGAGAGTAGCTCTCATGAGTTCTCACCACACACCAAGAAAGGTAACCATATGTAACCATATGGTAACCATACGTAACCATATGGTAACCATATGTAACCATATGGTTACAAAGGTAACCACTGTAGTGATGACTTAATGTTTAGATATCCATATAATCTTAAATTAGCTTGAGTAGATATCTTGTCAGCCATTGAAATAACTTCGGCTAGAATAAGGGCCAACTAGCTTCAAAATATTTTAAACATGACCCTCCAGTGTCAAATGTAATTGTGTTTATGCATGATTGTTAGAGGTTGGTCATGGTCCATTGCCAAAGAACAGAATAGTTCCCACAGAAGATCTGTGTCTAGCCAAAAGTGTTGAAATGAAAAACAGGTGTGAAGAACCACACAGAAGATCTAAATTCATTGCTCTAAGACTGAGGCATGATGTTAGGGTTCTTTGGCTGTGAGCAAGAGAAAGTGACTCCAGTTAATGTAGAAGGGCTTATTAGAAGGATTGGGGTAGCTAATAGAATCAAAGAACTAAGCACCAAATCTTAAAAGTACAGGGCTGGGGCATCTGTGCCTTTCTAAAATCTACGGTTCAGGAAGAAGGTTTTTCCTTGAATCACTCATTTTGAGATTTAAAGGCCCAGGAAAGAATGTTTGACTGGTCTAAGGAAACAGTTTCAATGTCTTCATGAGGATTTGACATCTGTTCTGAGTTTTATGGTTTTTTGTTGCCACGGTAGAAAGTAAACAACAGAACTCAATGACAGCTTGCTCTGAGGAGCCAGTGGATGATGGCCTGTTGGTGATATCGTTTACAATCACAGGCTATTCTCATTAGACAGTAGACTTACTCCATAGAATATGCTTCTAAGGTTGACATCGACCCTCTGGACATGTGTAGCCAATACAGCTTTAAAACAAACTCTTTGCAAAAGCTCCATATGAAAGCTACAATTTGATTCTCTACCAAGACAGTGGTTGGCCACCCTAATTCTCTCTCACTCAGATGAGCCCTAAATCCAGCTTCTTGGTTTCAGATTGAGTTTTAGTCTCATCTTTTGGCTCATCTTACTAGCCAAAGCAACAGAAGGAATAGACCTTAGAGTTATCTGGTGACCAAATATCAATGGACAAAACCTGAATGTTCACAATAGATGCATACAAAAAATTCCTAGGTTTTGTACTCCCCCAAAGCCTATGATCACAGAGAAAACACTGTGTGGCATGGAAGGATCATACCTGAGTGTCCGGAGTGGGCAGCTTTGACGTTTCAGTGCATCACACAGCATCTTTACTCCACTATACCCCAAGGAATTCTGGCCCAGGTCCAGAGTGATCAGGTTCCGGTTGCTGCTAAGGGCAGATGAGAGGTCGGCACAACTCAAAGGGGTGATGGCACATCTCCATAACCTTTGGGCAAAACACAGAAGTTCATTATGTACAACCAGTGCTTACTAGTACCATCCTATACACCAGGCATACTGGGGGGTGTTGGGAATCCAATAGTGTCTCTCCTTCAGAGTTCATCTGGTAATAGGAAACAGCAAGGAATGCATAAGTCGGGGTTATAAAGGGTAAGGGGTATAGGGAACAGCTAGGGGTGCTAGCTATAATGTTTGAAGAAGACCTGAAGGGGTAAAGAGAATGAGCATAGAGATATCTGGAGTAGAAGCTCTGAAGGCAGAATAATAGCTTGTACAAAGGCCCTAGGGTTGCATACAATTAGCATGTAAAATGATATCAAGGCAGCCAGCTTGAGAGTGAGCCAGGGGGCCTGCAGGAGATGAGGTCATGGATAAGAGGGGGCCAGCTCACATAAAGCTCTTAGGCCTTTGCAAGTTTAGAATTTTACTTGGAATGAAATGGGTGACCACCGAGGGTGTTGATCAGAAGTGTGGCAAGAGTTACACCTTCAAAGTTAGTCCTACTGCTTGGTTGAAAAACTGTAGGGGAACAAAGAAGGCAGAATACAGACTAATTTGAAGGTGTTAGAACAACCCACATGTTATTAGGATGTGTATGGAGTAGAGAACAGATTCTAAATATCTTGAAGGGGTAGCAGGATTTCAAAAAAAGCTTGGACTTGATATTTGAAATGAAAAAGGAATAAACTATGACACATGATGGATTTTGTTCTGAGTAAATAAAGTAATCTTTTTAGGTAAGAGAATAGGTCAGGCTTTAAGTATACTCTAGGACTTAGAAGAGTCTAAACATAATATTAAACATTTAACATACTTCCTGGCATGTGGTTAAATAATGCATATGCATGTTTCATTATTATAATAATCTTTTCTGATAGATGTGACTATATCCTAGAACATGTAACTGAGATCATACTGCCAGAAATCACAGCTGACCGGAAGAAGGGCAGCCACCCTTCTCTATGCCAGCAGTGCATGTGCTTGAGAGGTTGTCATCACCATTGGCATCACCGTTCTGGCAAACAGATACATACCAGGAATGATAGCCACCAGTTATGGTTCCTCACCATAGAGTTAGCTAATATCTCCTTCTTAATACACAATTATCAGTGTTTTGTGGTGGAAACATAGATTTTCTTCTTTCTCATGGCAGAATAGTATTCCTTCCTTTCTCCCTCTCCTTCTTCCTTTATCTCTCCCTCTCTCTATTACATCTTCTTTAGCCATTCATCTGTTGACAGACACTTGGGTTATTTATATACCTTGGCTATTATGAATAATGCTGCAATAACATTAGGGTGCAAATATCTCTTTGAGATCTTGCTTTCATTTCTTTGAGATAAATACCCAGAAGAGGGATTGCTGGGTCATAAGGCAGTTCTATTTTTAATTTTTAAAAGGAACTTCCATACTGGTTTCCATAGAGGCTGCACCAATTTGCAATCCCACCAACAGTGCATGAGAGTTCCCTTTTTTCCACATCCTTGCTTGTTATTTGTTGGTTTTTGATGATGGCCATTCTGATAAGAGTGAGGTGATATCTCATTGTGGTTTAATTTGCATTTCCCTGATGGCTATTTGTTTGTCCTCTTTAGAAAAACATCAATTTAGGTCCTCTGCCCACTTTCTTATAGGGCTTCTCCTTCTCCTCTCCCTCCCTTCCCTCGTCCCCATTTTTATTCTTTGCTATTGAGTTCTATAAATTCTTTATATATTTTGGATATTAACCCCTTATCAGATATATGAGTTGAAATAGTTGCCCAATTCTGTAGGTTGCCTTTTCATTTTGTTGATTGCTTTCTCTGTTATAAGAAGCTTTTTAGTTTGACAAAGTCTCACTGGTTTATTTTTGCTTTTATTGCCTATGCTTTTGGCATCACATCCAAAAAAATCATTTCCAGGGTCAATGCCAAGGAGCTTTTCTCCTGTGTTTTCTTCTGGGAGTTTTATGGTTTCAGGTCTTATGTTTAAGTCTTTAATCCACTTTGAATTTATTTTTGTGTATAGCATATGGGTCCAATGTAATCTTTTGCATGTGTTTATTCAGTTTTACCAACATTATTAAAGAGACTATCCTTTCCCCATTGAGTATTCTTGGTGCCCTTGTAAAGATGAGATGAACATATATGTGGGGGTTTATTTCTAGGCTCTTTATTCTGTCTCATTGACCTGTGCATCTGTTTTTAAGCCAGTACGAAACTGTTTCAATCATTATAGTTTAAACAGTAATATAGTTTGAAATCAGAAGTGTGATGCCTCCAGCTTTGTTGTTCTTTGTTAGGGTTGCTCTATTTGACATCTTTTGCAGTTCTCTATGAATTTTGGAATTTAAATTTTTTTTGGTGTGCATGAAAAATACTATCGTATTGGATTAAAAAAAAATACACGAGTGGCTCCATAATGTAGTGGTTAGCACGTCTGCTTTGCATTCAGAAGGTCCTGGGTTTGTGCCCAGTTTGTCTGCAAACTGTGGAGCCATGGACCATACCCCGGGTGAGCCAGGCCCAGGGTGTGCCAGGCCCTGGGTGCTCCAGGCCCCAGGTACACACCTCAAGTATGTGGAAGGGAATGCCACACCTTCAGAGATCCAGTTCTTAAGGGGAAATGGCAACATCCATGAGTCAGGTGTGCAAGTGGGAGTGGGAGGTATCACACTTCCTAATTTCAAACTATATTGCTGTTCAAACTATAACGATTAAAGAGGGGGAAAAATACATGATTGAATTTATTTTAGTCTTCTGTATTAGAGCTGTGAGGGAAACTTGCTACACTGATATTTTGTTTCAAATATAGATTAAATTTAAAAATCAACTCACCACAAACATCTTAGGTTACACAGAGGTGTTTTCAAGGACTTGCACAGAAATTTCAGTCCAGTAATTCCGATGTGATTTAGCCCCAGGTCCAGGTGTGTAAGGTCTGAATTTTGTTGGAGAAGCACTGAGAGATCAATGCAGCCATCACTAGTTATGTTGCAGTAGTGCAGCCTACAAATTATTCACATGAAGAAAAAAATCTATTAGTCCTCAATGGTGCGATTCATCCAAACCATGATCGTTGACCTCATGTCTCTAAGACAAACTTAGAGACAATGAACACATGGAAATAAAATCATGGGGTGGCAAGGCAGACAGAATAATGTTCTTTGTGTCTCCACCAAAGATGTCTACATCTTAACTTCTGGTCTCTGTAAATACATAATATTCCATGAAAATGGGACTTTACAGACATGATTGAATTAAAGATCTTGAGGTGGGGAGACTACCTAGTGAGCTCAATGTAATCACAAGGACCTTTTATAAGAAGGAGCCAATAGATAAAACCAGCGGGGAGAGATGTGATGAGGGAGACAGAGGAAAATTTGAAGATACTATGTACTGGCTTTGAAGGTAGAAGAAGGGGCCATAAACTGAGGGACACAGGTGCTTCTAGAAGCTGGAAAAGATAAGAATATGGATTCTCCCCTGGAGCCTCCAGAAGGAACATGGTCCTGCTAACACCTTGATTTTAGCTTCGTGAGACTCATTTTGGACTTCTGACCTCTAGAACTTCAGGGTCATGAATTTGTGTTGTCTTAATAGTCTTAGTTTGTGCCAATTTATTATAGAAGCTATAGGAAATGAATACAGGTGGCATATACTATTTCTATAGCAACTCTGGGGCAGAGAATTTTCACCTTGCCTTGGTCTGCCACCTTCTATTAGGGGAGGTGATTGATTGTATTCCTGAATTTAGTTACTCAAAAGGTAGTATCTTAGATGTTTGGGGTACCAGCTCTGACCTGTACACATCTCATATTGGGTCCTAGATATCAATTATTCAGCCACACACAATATCAGTGGCATTTCACCATAATGGTTTTCTTTTGCTCTCTCTTGCCTTGTTTTTAGAGTTCTGAACTTGGATATATTAGCAGAAAACCAGAGATGACTGAAGTTATCATTGGCTGCTGCCAAAGATAGTATAATGACCCTCAAAGATGCCCATGCTTGAATTCCCAGAACCTGTGACTATGTCACTTTACATGGTAAAGGAAACTTTGCAGCTGAGATTGAGGGGTGGAATCTAATCATGAGTCCTTTCTGGCTGATTGCAGAGAGATGTGGTGTGAGCACTCCACCCACCATTGCTGGCTTTGAAGATGGAAGGAGAAGACCATGGACCTAGAAATGCAGTGGCTTTTAGAAGAAGGACACAGGGACCTCAGAGTTATAATCACAAAGAACCAAATTCTGTGAACAACCTGGATGAGCAAAGAAATGGATTTCTTCCTAGAATGTCCAGAAAGAGACACAGCCCCACTGACACTGGGTTTTATCCCTGTGAGATGTGTATTGGACCTAAGGAACTATAAAATTGTGTTACGCTAATGAAGTTGTGATAATTTGTTATAGCAGCAGTAGGATACCAGCAGAGCTGCTTTTTGATTTTAATAAACTCTAAGTGACTATACAGACCTTGGCTTCCACAAAGACTCCCTGTGATGTGGCCAGATCCCAGGGAATAATGGCCATATGATATATTTAGGGATGTGGGACCATAGGCAGCTTTAGTATCTTTGTTCCTCAAGCAAGGCACAACAGCAGCAAGGGGCCATAGGGTCTGGAGGGACAATAGGGGTGGATGACAGATCTGAGGGTGACCTATGTGGACTGAGAGAGACCAATACGTCCTGGTAATTTATAAGTTATAGGAACTTCTATGACTGTGGGATAACAAAGGGAGCCCCAAGCAAATTAAGCTTTGAACACTTAGCAAAATAGGGAGTGGGGGGTATGGATTAAAAAAAAAACACAGTAATTGAGCTTTAGAAAGAAAAATGTTGATCTGCATTTTCTGAGATTCATACCTTCTACAGGGAGGCAAAGTTGATGAGATTTAATGTCTAAGCTTCTGTTTTCTTGTCTTCAAACTGGGAGAAATAAGGAATTGTTTCAAGAGGCTGAAAGATTCAATGAAACAAGATCTGGCCAGACTTCAGCATAATGTCTGGCACATACTAGGTGCTTAACAAGCGTTGACCATCATTATTTTATTTTTTCCTTTGCCTTGGATGGAAACAACTTTTAACATAATTTGATTTGAAGAAAGGGCTAGTGGTTTAGTAGCATCTTATCCTCTATGGAACTTTATATTATTATAGTGTTTGGGGGCTTAGATAGCTAGGGGAAAAATCTTTTCCTTCTCCCTCTCTAACTGTGAACTAAAAACTGCATGAAATTTGAAGTGCATGCATATTTATCAGAGACTGGGTGCCTTAAGGTACAGTGGAAATTAAACCTAGTTTATAGGAAAAGTTGACAGTTACTAACTTTTGGTGGTGGTTTTGTAGATGGCAAGAACACCAGACATATTAATGATGATGAGAATCTCTGAATAGAAACAGTGCAGCCCCAAGTCCTGTCTAAAAATTTGTCTTATGATTTCAGCATTTACAGGTGGGTTATATTAAATTTATTGGCAAATAACATCATCTACACCTAACCACAGGTAGAGTTTATGTTATAAAGTTCCAAGAACACACACAAAAAAATTAAACCTGGAAATAAGCTATATTCTCCAAATTCATATAGCATATTAACACCACTTGTAACTTTTTTCTCTTACTCTCTTTCCAGGTATCACTAGATCTAACCATCAGCATTATATTTGGGATATTCAGAGAAATTATTAAGTGTTCGCAACTATCCTACAGAATCCTGTATATGTACACACACACACGTACACAGCCAACAGGGACTTACACCAGGGTCTGTAGGTGACATTCAGGGTAACTCAAGCCCTCACACAGAAGTTTTACTCCATGATTCCCAAGAGCATTCTTGGCCAAGCTCAGGTGTGTCAGCCTCTGGTTGACAATCAAAGCAGAAAAGAGCTCTTTGCAATAGGCTCCTGTAAGATCACAGTCTTCCAATCTGCAAAAGCACCACACCTATGGCAAGATGGTGAGAACATTTCCACAGCCCAACTTCCCTGTCTCCAGATGCTCAAGTCCTCATCTTCAGCCCTTCTAGTTAAACCACTCCCTCCTTCAACCATGTGCTGTTAAAACAGGAATGAGAGAAGGATGAGACACATGGGACCAAAAACAGGAACCAGGTGTCTCCATCAGTAGAAAGTTCTAAAAGGGCTGTCCAGCAAATCTGAGTGTCACCATGGCTCCTCTCTATGTGGCCCTAGACCTAAACTAAAGATACTCCACGGGAAGACAGGAGAGACTTACAACAGCCTCTGCAGGAAGCACTTTGGGTGTCTCAAGGTCATGTACAGCAACTTGGCACCCTCATCCAAGAGCTCATTTGCCATGAAGTTCAAGCACATGAGGGACTGGTTCATTTTGAGTGAGGAGGACAGATCAGCCCACTGCTGAGTGGTGGCAGAACAGGACACCAACCTGCAGGGGAAATGGGAACAAGTCCTTGAGACCTAAATGCCAGTGGCTGTCTCTAGTTTCCTCCCTCACTCTCCTCCATGTGTTACACCTTGGAGCACAGTTGTCAAAGGGTGGTCCCTCAACCAGCAGCATCACCATCCGCAGAAATGCCAGTCCTCAGAAACTCTGCATGTACAATCCAGTGACCTATGTTTTAAGGTGCCCTGCAATCACCTGGGAAGTATGTTAAAACAAATTCTTGGGCTATATACCCAGAATCTGACTGAGAAGATCTGGGTGAAAGCCAAGGATTTAGATTTTAACAAGTCCCTAGGTGAACTTGCTGTTGCCATTGGTCTTGAAACCACTTGTTGAAACTAGTTATTTAGAAATCCAGCCAATCACGCATATTATGCAACAATGGCAGCTACATCCCACCCCTGGAGATGGATATTCTTGTTATGGGCAAGTGAAATTTCATTGGAATATTATGTGTATCATCATAGCCACTGGAGTGAGAGGTTTCTAAAAAATTCTGGTTCTTCCATTTATTATGTATGAAGATGCCATCAAGTTACCTGAAACCTCATTTCCATCTTTAAGCTGGCAATAAGTCATATCCTCACATTGAGTGTGTAAAATTGATAATTCACATGAAATTCACAAGTGGAATATATGCCACAGAGCTAAAATCCACAAAAATTCAGCTAAAATACTTTCTTTTCTTAGAGTCTCCACTATAACAGAGGAACCACAGGGAATTGGAACACAAAGTAGAATAAAATAAGCCAAACTTATATGGCATTGTGTCTCCTTCCATTTTGGGTATTCATTTATTCATTGAGAAACAAATCAGTGACTCAAATCTCTAAATGACACAATGTATTTTCCTGGTGAATCCTGGTCAGTGATGAATTCATATATGCTTGGATTTGGTTGCACTCAGTCCCCAAGTCCTCGTGAGAAGTGCATCATTCCATGCTACTGATGACGAGAATACTTAAGTAGCTCAAGATCATGTCAGTAGAGGAAGAGCCACAAGTTGAGACTACCTTACATTGTGTACCTATTACTACTTGAATGTGGCCATGTGAGGATCAATGAAACCCGATGATGAGGGATAACTGTCACCAGAACAACCACATGGAGAACTTCTCAAGGGGACTCTCTCAAACCAGAGGATGGCCAGGAAAGGGAAGCCTGATTTTCCTGAAGTTTCCCTTCTGGGAAAGATGAGGCTAGTAGCTGGTATCATGAATCATGAAGTAGGAAAAACAGGAACCATAGACAAATGATCCCCAATTGAGGATGATATCCTGTTTCTGGGAGTTTCTTGGACTCGGCTGTTATGTACAATTGTCTAGATTGTTCACTGGTTAACAGAAGTGGAAACTAAACTTCAGCCCATTTTCTGTTCTTAAACATGTGCCCTAAGTGGTACTGTTTCCAATCAGAATAAGTGATTCTCCCCTCCCCCTAATTTACACAGAATTGCTGGATAGGTGTGTAGCAATTCTGTTTGTATGCTGAGAGTTCTTAGCAATGGTGAGACATACCTGAGATACTTCAGATTACATTTTGGGTGTCTCAAGACCTCACACAATGGGGGAAGCATATTGTTCTGGTTGTTTCCTTGAAGGGTCAGGTGTGTTAGAGTCTCATGACCACAAAAAAATGATGCAGAACTTCTGGTAAGCGTCAGCTGGAGAAATGTTTTTGAGGCTAGGACAAAAAAAAAAAAAGGTGAGATCTTGAATTCCTGTACCTATGCTGCATATACGTAGTAACATAGGGCTGCAGTATGTTTAAATGTTAGAAACTATTTTTCATATATTTCACCTTTATTGAGGTATTATCAACAAATAAAAATTGCATATATTTAAGGTGCACAACTTAATGTTTTGATACACATGTACCTGATGAGGTTGTTGCCACAATCAAGCTAATGTGCATAGCTATCACCTCTTATAGTTACCATTTCCTGTTTTTGTGTGTGTGTGTGTGTGTGGAGAGAATGTTTAAGATAAATTTTCTTAGCAAGTTTTAAGTGTACAATGCAGTAGTGTAAACTGCCATCGCATTGCTATTCATTAAGTCTCCAGAACTTATTCATCTTCATGTCTGTAACTCTGCACCCCTTGATTCACAACTCATTTTAGAAACTATTAGAAGTTCCAGTTTCTTTACTCATCTCAGATTTCTGCCAAAGGGAAGTCAATCATAAGCCATCACTCCAGATAAGAGCAGTTCTATGGCTTTTTGAAAAATATAAGGATAATAGCTCTTTTCCCTTATGTGGTAGCAACAGGCACTTCACAAGCACTGTGTCCTTGTGTCCTGCTGAATACTTTGACTTCAGGAAATGTTCTTGTGTTAGAATCAGGATCACATGGCTGATGTAACCTTCATTGGGCCAGGGCTGTTATTTCTCTACACTGAGAAAGAAAACTACCAGAGGGGATACCTGTGGCTTGAAAAGGTCTTGATATCAAAGCTCCCTTAGCTGGCTATGTCGTATTTATTCCCCTTCCCCTCCACGTCTTCCCCCACTCACCACATGCTTAAATTGAACAGATTTAAGCTTGCAGACTTTTCCAGCACACTAGCTATACAAAAATGAAACTTAGGTCCAGAAAGACTCCAAAACATTGTCTTATGTGGATAAAGGCATGCTCTGTTCTGAACACAAGTATTTAAATTACATAATTATCTTTTCCAGCCTCATCTTTTCTTTCTAACTTTATTCAACTACATATTTTTTTTATCATATTCTGCTCAAATGAATTTGAATGCTCAGGTCTGTCTCAGCACCTTGATACCATGTCTCTATATCAGTGGTTCTCAGTCAGGGGTGATTTTGTATCCCACTGGGGACACTTGGCAACTTTGGGTGTACGGGTGTTACTGGCATCTGGAAAACAGAGGCCAGGGATGCTGCTAAACATCCTATAGTGCACAGGACAGCATCCCCACTGCCAAAAAGAAACATCCAGCCGAAGTGTCAGCAGAGGCTGAGTAATGTTGCTCTATGCATAGCACTATTGTCACAATGGGGCTGTCCCAGGATCTTCAGCTTTCTCTCCGTGTTCCATGGACATCCAAACCACTATTCACATTGTATTAAAATTACTTAATAAAAACGTAGAATGGTGGTTGCCGGTGACTGTGGAGAAGAGGTCATGGGAATTAGTGTTAAATAGAGATGGAGTTTCAGAATAGAAAATGAAAAAGTCCTGGAGATGGACAGTGGGGATGGTCACACAGCAGTGCGAATGTGCTCAATGTCACAGAACTGCACTCTCAGCGATGGTGGAGAAAGCAAATTTTATGTTATGTATATTTCACTGCAATAAAAATTTGGAAAAATTACTTTACATGATTCACTCAGTAGACAAATTTAAGGCCTGGATCCACTCAATTCCTGTGTCTTGAGTACCTAGTTGGGATCTGGGGTGAGAATTCAAATACTGTTCTGATAAACTTGGGGGTTTTAATCTTGGGATTGGCTTCTACTTACACCACTTTCTGGAGATTATGGGTAGCAGAAGCTATTTTTTCCACAAAGAATCCTCACTGATGAGGTGCTGAGAAAGCTCTGACTGATGTCCAGAAACACCAGATTCTTGTTTGAGCCAAACAAGGAACAAAGGTCCACCCAGAAAAGAAGCATGTGTTGGTCATTCTTGGACCTACAGGGAAGAGACAATGGAGAGAATTTACTAAACATTGCTGGAGAGAAAATAAACATTTGTACATTGCTGTGAAGGTATTTAGGATTGTTCTGGGTGTATGCCCTTAATAAAAAGTTGGATGACTGAATCATTTAGCATCACTATCAGATAACTCATTGCCTACAACATATCACTGGAGAAAGAACTTCATAAACTTCTTGTACAGCATCTGATAGAATGTTAGCATAAGTAAAAATTATTACCATATCTTTGATAAAAGAGTGAGGGTGATATACATATCAATAGAGGATATTAGATTCTATGATCATATGTCCATATACACAATATACTCAAGCTAATTTACAACTATATTTGCTGACCTAAAATGATGACCTATAAAAACCTGAGAAAATAGTCTTTAAGTGGTTACATATTTATAATACACAGACTTCTCAAGGAATGTTTATTTTGCTATGTCGTTACTTCTGGGTGGTAGAATTTGTGTGAGTGACGTAGTTTCCTTATCTTTTTCAATATTGCTTAACTTTTCTATTTACAGGGGAACTTTGTAATCAGAAAAGAAATATTTTGATTTTTAGGAAAATAGTGAGGGCACTTGAAACCATGATGTGTCCAAAAGTTAAAATATTTTTAGTAACCAACGAGGGGATAAATACCATGAAAGCTAAGAAATAGTCTACTATCTGGAGGTTTTCATGGAGAAAAAACAAAGGTAAAAATGTGCAAGGAGTAAAAGTTATTATTAAATATAATAGAAAACAAAATGTAATATACTATTCTGAAGTAGTAGGTATGGTGGCTGGAGATAATGGAGGAGAAATGAAGAGTCTTTGAAGGCAAAAATTTCATTAGTAGATTTGACTGAAAGCAACTCTATAGAGTAGACATGATTTATTGTAGGAGAAGAAAAGTGAAATCAAGACAGAAGTTAGATTTTCTCAGCTCTAGTGCCCCTCACTGGCTGTTTTATGACCAAGTTTTACCGTTAGTTTTACTAGTGGTGCCTGCCTTGATGAAAGACACATCCAAAATAAATGGCCTTATTATAAATCTTTAGGCAATAGGAGAAAAAGTTGGTTTCTGCCTAGAATTTATGACTTTTCAAAGAGTATGGTTAATATGTTCTGGGGGGAAAATTAAAAGACTGTGTAGGGTTTAGTGTCAGCAGCTATCTTATCAGGATAAAATAATTAAGCCAATAAGTAGAGCACCCCCTCCTCATGACCCTGCGATGAAAAGTGATTTAATCTGAAAACATCTGGTGATTTAACTACCACCTTGGGAGTTACAGACCAGCAGTACCCTGGGCCTGCTGTGATGGCTAGGGGAAGTGGCAAAAAGCATATGAAAGAAACTTTCATGAAAGCTTGAGTTTGAGTTACAGACCAGAATTATCATAATCAAATCTAAAGACATTCAGTTCCTTCTCCTTCTTCTCAGACCATGCAACCAAACCAAGGTTAATTAATCACCATTTAACACCAAGTTTAAAAAGAAACGAAGAGAAAAATAGAGAATATTTTGATTTGAGATCTTATATTGGATGAGAGAAGGAAAAAAATCAGAATATGGATGAAGGGATAAGGTCTGTAGCCTGCTGGTTATCCATAAGGTAGAGAAATGTTCACACACCAAGCTATGGCTGATCTTAATGTTCCCTGGAGCTAACTCTAGTTCATGACTCTTTACTAAATGATGAAGAAATATGAGAAAATGTTAAGGAACCCTGTAAAACAGACATCTCCACCTAGAAAGAAACAAGGGCATTTTATTTTTGCCCAATAGATATGCATGAAGATTTCAAGGAGTGAGAAAGAGGTGGGTTGGTAAGATGTTGATATGATGGGGGACATGACCTGTCACCATGAAGTAGCAATTCTGGATTGTGTCACATGCCTTTGTAAGTTAATATATGTGAGTTATAATGCCAATCAAACATACTTTTCTGAGGCCGGTATCTATCTCATTGTGGAAAATTACACATTTCCAGTAGCCAGTAGGTTAGAAACCATACTTGGAAACTCTATAATAAGCTCAGTTGATGTTACTTGAGTCTAGATCAAGAATGCCAGACTCAGAACTGACTGGGGCCATTTCATTGTCTGTCTGTCCAGTGAGGTGCCCATGAAGAGAACCTCCCTGACATCTAACCGGTGAGGTATAGCTTTCAGAAACATTGTTGACTCAGCTTCTGAGGACAGATCTTTAATGCTTTTCCAGCAGTCCTGCCCAAAAGGAGAGGGTCCCTCCATACATCCCCTGAAGTCTACACAACCCATAGGCAGACTCCAGCAGGCTGAGCCACTTGCAAAAATTGCTCAGCTAAAGTAAAAGGGACACATGACCCAAACAAAGTCTGGTTCTGAAGCCCCCATTCTACATCAGAAATTGTGTCTCCTCTCTTGAATGGTGAGCCAGCAGGAAGAAATTCAGGCAAGAAGAAAATATTAAGCTCAAGTCAAGCTGACAGAAGACTGTAAGCTTCTCAGTGGAGCATGGGATGGGGCTGAAGGTGGGAGAACCTGCAGGGCGAGAAGTGAAAGTTCTTACCTCTCTACTGGAGCATCTGATTCCAATGCCATGTCATTCTCCAGGAATATCCCCTTTTCTACTTGCAGCAAGATCTTCTGCAAGTTCTGACAGTGCCTGAGGCAGAAGGATGAGTGCACGAGGTCCATACTAGTCTTCACGCGCAGAGACGTGGTCCATGGCGTCCCTCACAAGCAGCCTCGCTCAAGTCCATCGTCCAGAAGGGCTCAGACTTCATTCAACAGCTCCTGTGCGACTCCGGTTGTCACCCGGCAGCCGAACGTGGTCTCCAACTCCCCAGCCATCCTCTCGTTCGCGAGGCCAAATAAAAAGCGGGTGACGTGGGCCAGGCCGGGGTTCTTCAGTCTTCCTTCCTTGGAAAGTATCTCCCACGCATTCCTGATGTTGCTCCCACAGCGACACTTGGCGTCCTCGCCGTCATCCTCTAGGATGTAGAACATGGCAGCGAGGAACTGCTGGATGCTGAAGTGGACAAAGGAATAGCAGCCCGCGCCATCCGCATCCTTCTGCAGGACCTCGGCGTCTAGCAAGGGACATAGCGCAGCCTCCGGAAGCCCAAGCGCCGCCAGGTCCTCGGCGTCGAACACCGATGTCGGTGCCCACGTGCCCCCGGCGGCCAGGAGGCAAACGGTCTGCAGAGGGGCGGGGCTAGGGCGGCCGCCAGGAGCCGGCGTGAACTGGCCGCACAGGGAGCACAGGAACAGCGCGGTGGTGGTTCTACAGGTGGCGGCAGGGTCCTCTCCATGCTCCAGCTGCAGCTTCAGGCAAGTGCACCGCCGGGGCCGCGCCCAGGCGCCACAGGCTGGGATGATTCTGCATCAGTGCGAGGGCTCGCAGCGCCTGCCCTTCGTCCTCAAACTGTTTCAGGATGCTCTCCTTCCTGTCCAGCTCCGACAGTCCCTCGACCTCCACGAGGAGCGGCTGGTCTAGTAGGCACTGCAACTCCGGGAGGGCCCCCGGCCAAGTGGTGACCAACAGTGTGGCCTGTGGGGATAGCTGCCTCTTCAGCAAACTCCCTAGGAGGATGGACACCGGCTTACGCATGTTCCAGTCACTGCAAATGTCGTGGATGAGTGACCCCGAGGGCACTCTCAGCTCATCGAAACCATCCATGATGAACAGGAGCTTCTGTGCTAGGGCTTGCACCTCTGCGACAGCTTCCTGTGCATCAGGTTGGTTCTTGGAGATCAACTCTGAGAAAGTGCACGTCCCCTTGTGGTTGAGATCCTTGCAGCTGAGATAGAAAGCTGGGCCGAGGGTCTTTGCGAGGCTGTCCCGGGTCCAGTCCAACATCATCTTCTTAGCCAGTGTGGTTTTCCCAACACCCGCAGGGCTGTGCAGCACCACTGTGTATGGAAATGGCCCTGCAAGCATTTCAGGATTACAGAATGGGATCAGCCTCTCATATCTCTGGATGAGAATGTGGATGTCGTCACTGGCTCCAGGCCACAAGTTCTTCTTCAATATACTCCTGTATTCATCTTGTGTATCTTCAGTGATGTGAGGTGGGATAAATAGATAGGATATGGCTGAGTTATTCATTAGGAAAAAAGTACTTTGTGTTAAGTAGGAAAGGAAAAACAGGGGAATGAGGTTATACAGAATCATCTGACACCAAGCTCACTCCAGGAAGGCGTGATACTTTCCAAACCTTTTGCTTCTCCTGGGTTTTTGATATCTTCTCCCTGTACTTTTGTGAGCTCTGAAAAATAGAAATTAAAATGAGCTTGGCACAAAAATAGGTTTCCTAGATATACATTGGAACATTCCTTAGCCATAAAAAAGAATGAAATGTTATCATTTGCCACAACATGATAGCTTGGTGAGAGTCTCAATGTGATATTATACAAGTTGTCTGAGCATCTTAAATTGCAAAATTTACAACATAGTCTTGCTTTTACAAACTGAATTATGATTCTTTCCAAAGTTCATTTCCCCCTTATTCTTATGTAGTGAAGAAGGCATTGCCCATGAGACAAATGATGATTATAAATAGTGAAGAAAATAAGGTTGGAGGGAGATGGAGTCTCCTTAAGTCAAAGGACAGCAAGGAGGGGAACACTCCTCTTGGCTTATTCCAACATGGGTGCTCTAAGACCTATCTGGCTCCTTGTCTTTTTCTAAATGCTGCTGTATTTCTTACAGGTGTGCACATTTGGGTTCCTCAGTCTGTGTTTTCCCTGAAGAAAAGAGAGGATGTCATGGGCTTGTCATTATATTAATATTGAAAGTTGTTTGGGAGAGAGTGGGACTTAAGATGACTCAAGGTCAGAGCTGGGCCTTGACATTTAAGACCTGATTACATGGAAAGGATGGTAAGGAGGTACTGGAGATAAAATTAAAGTGATTACATGCCTTTTCTGGCAAGTGATTTCCTATACAGTTCAGAATACATGATGAAAAGAATGGACACCCACACACTCTTTCTTAAGGGCATCAGGAAACCCTCATAGATTAATTTCCTGGTTTCAGTGAATTAAGTAACATTGTCCTAGGAAGGATTTTAGGAACAGGACAGAGGCATATTGGGAGAAGCTCTTTCAAGTTTGACTTTGTATGATGAAGGGGCAAATCTATGGAACTTCTGAAGAGATATCCAGAAAGCAGTTGGATGTAAGCTTCTGAAGTTCAGGAAAAATGCAGGTCAGAAGATACCTTCTTGAAAGGCTTCAGGATATAAAGCACAGTAAGACTTCAAGTGATGGCAACCAAGACCAGTATATGCTGAGTGGAAAATGATTGTAAAGAAGTGAGGGAATGGAAGCAACGATATCACAGAAGGTGCCAGTAAGATTTTAAACAAAGAACTGCAAGTTTACTGAGAACAGTTAATGGAATGCCAGCTTTGTGGCTCATGTTGTTCCTTGAAGCATTGCCAAGGATCATATCTAAGAGACCACCAATTTACAGTTGACATTCAGGCCATCACTGTAGGACATTTAACATATCTGTGTATCAATAAAGGTAGTTGGATCATCTGGGTTTATATGTGAAAGGGCTTGCCTTCACTTTTCCAGCCATCCCTGGTCAAGCCCAAGGTATATATTTAATGATTTTGGTAATATCAAAAGAATATTGAAAATTATTGACTCAAAAAATCCTTTTGACCAGGAATGTAAATATTTTCTGCTCTGTGGGCCATGCAGTCTGTTGCAGCCACTCACCTCTGCCTTCGTAGGGCAAAGGCAGTCACAGGTCATGCAGAAGTGAATGAGGGTGCTCTTTGTATCTTCAAACAAATACAATTTTGTTCACATGTATGGAAATGTGAATTTCATAGGGTTTCATAGCCTGTAATATATTTTTTTGATTTGGCATGCCCAGACATTTAAAAACATAAAAACAGTTCTTGGCATGAGGAATGACATACAAAAGCATGTACAAAAGGATATGGCAGGTGGGATTTGGTTTGATGGTGAGCCATGGCTCACCATCCCCTGCTTTCAGTCAGCCTGACATTCAGCTTATCCAGATATTACTCTAATTTCCTGTATAAATACTGCCTCCTTTTACCTTTCCATGTCTTACCACTGCCACCTGGATGACAGCAGAGGTCTTATATTTCTTTGCCTTCCTAGTGCCTGCCACTGTATCTTGTCCCCAAATTCCAAAATCTCATTTGAAAAAAAATCATAGATGAGGTGACTTACCTAAAGACAGAGGTTTGTTTTCCTGAAGAGACTTCAAAGCTGCTTCTGAAAAAAGAGGAGATGGAAGAAATTTACCCTTTTCAGAGCCAGGTTATGTGGGGTCATGTGCGTCATTCTTTCTCCTGCTTTCAAATCTTTAATCTCTAGAGGCCAGTGAGAGGCCAAACCCTCACCTGTCTACCAAAGAAGGGGAACATCTGGCTAAAAACAGATTTCTAGCTGGAATAAAATCAGCAATATCTTTAAATAAAAAAAAACATAGGATAGGAAGTAGAGCTATTTTACATACCCCTTTTTGAGGAGCAAGACAGAGAGAAAATGCAGTAGAATGGTGTTCTCCAAGACAAATACAATGCCTGCCAGAAAAGCAAGCTAGCTATGTAATTTAAAATTTCCTAGTAGCCATGTTATAAAAGGTAAAAAGAGGAGCAACTTATTTTCATGATTTTTTATGTAACTGTATAGAATGTTACCATTTCTATGTAATCAATATAAGAGTAACGAATGAGATAGTACACAAAGCAATATGTTTAAAAGCTGGTTCATACTTTAGCCTTATATACAACACACCTGCATTCAAAGGAGCCACAGTTCAAGTGCTACTGTATCAGGCAGCAGAGCTCTAGATCACATTCTCAAATCTCAGATGCATGTAGGAATAATTTAAGAAGCTTTTAAGAATTCCATGCCTGGGGGAGCCATAGATCAATTAGTTAAATCAGTATCGTCTGTGATAATTTTGGGATATCAGTGTATTTAGAGCTTCCCAGGCAATTATCCAGAATAGTGAAAGTTGAGAATCACTGACCTAAAACATGGTTTGCCACTAGGGGTAATTTTGCCCCCAAAGGGACATTTAGCTGAGTCTAGAGGCATTTTTGTTTGTCACCAATGGGAGAGTGTGCTACTAACATCTAATGGGTAGAGGTGCTGGGATTCTAGCACAAGGGTATTCGGGATACTCTTAAATACCTCAGAATGCACCCCTTCTGTACCCCCAAAGAATCACCCAGTCCCAAATCCTGCTGATCTAAAGGAAGGTAGTGGTTCAAATTTGTGAGCATGTAAGAATATTTATAGACATACTATGTGGGGAGGAAACATAATAAGTAGGAATTGAAATCAAAACAGAGGGTCTACAGCTATGCCACCCTGGACATGCCTGATCTTGTCTGGTCTTGGAAGCTAAGTAGGATTGGGCCTGGTTAGTACTTGGATGGGAGACCACCTAGGAACACCAGATGCTGTAGGCATTAAAAAATAAAATAAAACAAATCAAAACAGAGGGTATGTAATAATTTAACATCTTGGAAATCATATGAAATAAAGGGATCATAACTATATTTCAGAAAGTCTTGAATAGGAGAATAGAGGCGTAGAGAGGAGCCCAGCATAGGCATACAATACCCAGAAGGCATAGAAATAACCAGAATATAAGAACCACGAGACTTCATAAAGCTCTAGCATCTGTGTTCAGCCTCTCCAAGGCTCAATGCTATTTCTGTTCCTTCCCTCTGGGACACAGTATGGACTCATTTTCGCTTACCCTTGAGTTCATCCTTTGCTCTCTGAGACAGATCTATTCAGTCCATCATGTTGAAGATCTGGATGGCCACCATCTCTACCCAATAGCTGGCACAATGGTTGGTGAGAATTTCTGCCAGTTGCTTTCCATCTGCTTCATCTATTTCCATCTGGGGGATGTGCTCCAACTCATCTTTTGGACAGAGCATCCTCAACAGAGACTTGAACTTGCTTAACTCGGCCTGGTCAAGCTGTTGCAGAAGAAGCTGCAGGCTGAAATCCAGCTGTGCAGAAGGGACCATCCTGTTCTACATGTGAGACTTGAGCTTTTGGCAAAGGAGAATTAAGAGACAGCAAGTCAGTACTCCCCTCTCAAATGCTTGTTGCTTCTGTGCTGGAGAGTAGAATAGTCTCATTCATTGTCTAACCTGATGCTTTAAGAACAAACTCTCAAATAGAGGTGCAATTAATTCAGAATGTTCTAACATCTTGGTTTGACATAATGACTCACTTTTTTTATAATATGAAAGTATTTATTATTAGCAATATTCATTTTTCATCTTTATGGAAATATAATAGAAAATTAGTTGCTTTTATTTACACTGTACAATTCAATGATTTTTTTCAATTATAGTTGGCATACAATAAAGTTTCAGTCATATAGCATATTGATCAAAGATCCACATAACTTGCAAAGTGATCATCCCACTAAACCTAGTACCCTCTTCGACCTTACATATTACAACATTATTAACCATCTTCTCCATGGTACACTCTACATCTCCATGTCTATTCTATTCATTTGTACTTCTTAATCCCTTTGCCTGTTTTTGTTCCCCAACCTCCATCCCATCTAGTGTCCCGCTAAATATTCTGTCTTTATGAGTTTATTTCCACTTTTGTTGTTGTTGTTGTTGTTGTTGACTTTATTTTTTAGATTCTACATGTATGTGAAATCATGTGATATTTGTCTTTATCTGACCCATTTCATTCAGTGCAATCTCCTCTAGGTCCATCAAAGCAGTATCTTTTCCATCCCCTTCCTTTTAGTCTATGTGTGTTTTTAATCTGAAGTTAGTCTCTTATAGGCAGCATATGTAGGGATCTTGTTTTTTTGTCCATTCAGCCACTCTTATCTTTTTTTTGGAGCACTTAATCCTTTTCCATTTGAGGTACTTGTTGATAGGAATGTAGTTGTTACCATTCTTTATTCCTGTTTTTGATACATGTTTTTTCTTCTTAAAGAAGTCCCTCCAACATTTCCTATAATACTGGCTTAGTGTTGATAAATTCTTTTAGGTTATTTTTGTCTGGGAAGATCTTTTTCTGTCCTTTGACTCTAATTGATAGCTTTGCTGGATAAAGTATTCTTGGTTGTAGATCCTGGGTTTTCATCATGTTGAATATTTTATATCAAGCCCTTCTGTCCTAAATAGTTTCTTCTAAAGAATCAGCTGCCAGTTTTATGGGTGCTCCCTTGTAGGTAACTAACTGCTTTTCTCTTGCTGCTTTTAAGATTATGTCTTTGTATTTAACCTTTTGCATTTTAATTACCATGTGTCTTGGTGTGGGCCTCTTTGGGTTCCTGGTTTTTGGGACTCTGGGATTGTATGTTCATTTCCTTCACCAGGTAGGGGAAGTTTTTCATCATTATTTCTTCAAATAGCTGTTCAACATCTTATTTTCCTTCAGGTACCACTATGATATGGATATTTTTTTACCTTTAATAGTATCCCATTGGCTCCTTAAATTATTTACTCTTGGCTTCTTTTTTCTTGCCATTCTGATTGAGTGTCCTTGGCTTTCTCATCATCAAATAGGTCATTTGATTCTCTTTTTTATTCAATTTGTTTATTCCATTTAATATACTTCTCATCTCAGTGTGTTTGTCATTTCAGACTGGGTCCCTTTTTTAATTTCCATTTTCATTTTTATTTTTTAAATCTCTTTGTTGAAGTTCTCACTGAATTAATCTATACTTTCCCTAAGTTCATTAAGCATCCTTATAACTGTGTTTTGAACTCTGCATCTATTAAATTGCTTGACTTTATTATTTCTGGATCTCTGTTCTGTTCTCTCATATGGTTTCTGCTTCTTTATCTTCCCATTTTGGCTGCCTTTCTGTGTCTGTTTCTATGTACTAAGTCTTTTAGTCTTATTAGTATGGCTTTGTGTAGTAGGTATTCAGTGGCACAGGCCTGAGAGGAGTTTGACTGCAGGCCAAATTTAGCCCTATCCTGTGCCCCTCTGGGGCCACTTGTTAAGATTCAGCAAGCGGGGAAGATGTTGGACTAGATAAAAGCAGAGTTTGTCTCCTCCCAGGTCCGCATTGACATTACAAGCAAATTACAAAATAATCAACATGGAGAATCACCTGAAGTTCAGTTGGTCTTAACACCTATGTCTGATAACATAAAGGAGCCACATCAAAACTGGTAGGAGGGGCAAAGTTGCAAATCAAGCTGGACCCACACCCTTGGGTAGTGGAGAATCACTGGGAGGCTGCAGAGGCTCTTCTGAAGAAGAGGAGGGGTCCTGGTTTCATATGGGGGCTCCCCAGCCCAAGATCCTGGCCCGGGGAAGAGGATATTCCAATAACTCTGACATGTAAAATCCAGAGGAGACTCCAACTCTCTGGGTGAGATGAAGGAGACTAAATCCTTAGATGATCCTCTGAAGGACCTGCACACAGGCTTTCTCACCTGTGGACTCTTGCCTGGGACACGGGTGGTGGGTCAGAGGTTTGTGTGGGATAAATTCTGAGAAAGTCTGCATTATCTGGTGTTAGAATGAGGGCTGGATGGGCAGCCACCATTATGCCTTAGTTGGGCCCCCCTATTGTACAGATCCCTCTCACAGAGCCATTAGGAAGCGCTGGTCAGAGGGGATTAGCCTGCCCTACCCAACCTGCAGATTGCCCAGGGCATCTGTTGATGGATGGATACCATGCCCTGCTCTGTTTCAGGGCCAAGCATTCCGAGGGGTGGTCAGCACTGTAAGTGGAATTTCCAATCCCAGGACAGCTGCCAGTGTGATACATTTCCCTTCCAAGAGAGACCAGATCTGAGAGCCACATTTCCGAGATAGGGTCAGGCAGATCACTACTGCCAACATGGACTTGGGTGGATATTGGGGACCTATGGGCCAATTCAGACAGCAGTTGGTCTTGCTGTGAACTGGGACTTCTTCAGAAACTCAAGAACAGTTACCTAAGTTGCAGCAAGACTGAGGCTGTGTTGATCTGATTGTCACTGTCTCTTTGAAACTCCACCCCACTCTACCCACAAATTGTCCCAGGTGGCCCATTGTCATTGAACTGCCACAGCCCAGCCCCTCCCTAAACTCCCAAACCACATAGGCACCCTTTGGCTGGCATAGGGTGGATGCTGCATAGAAATCAGCAGCAGGCAGATCTCTGCTGCCTGCAAGAGTTGCAAATATTGTTTCCAGAGAGAGCAGCGGTCTGTGGGACTGCCTCAGATGGCAGCTGGTCTCACTGTGATCTTTGCCTACAGAGGGAAATCCCGGCACAGAAGTTGCATCAAACTGAGGCTATATTGATCTGACTGCCATTGTCTCTCTGAGAACCCCTGTAACCTACCCACAAATTGCACCAAGGTGGTCCATTGACAGTGCACTGCCACAGCACATCTCTTCCCTAAACTCCTAATCCACACAGGCAACAAACTTTGGCTGGCATGGAGTGGGCACTGCATGGATATCAATGGCAGGCAGACCTTTGCTGTCTGCAAAAGTTGCAATATTGTGTCCAGGGAGCACAGGGGTCTGTGGGACTTCCCCAGACAGTAGCTAGTCTCACTATGATTTGTCTATAGTGGAAATGCCCAGGCACAAAAGTTGCAGGAAAAGTGAGGCTGTATTGGCTGGAAGTCCCTTGTTCCCCTGAGATCCCACTTCACCCAAGCCACAAAATGTCTGCAGCCCATTCACAAGCAGCCTCTTGTGCCCTCCTTGGCTCTGGGGTTATGCAGTCAGTGCAGGCAACAGACCTTGGCTAGCACAGTGAGCACATTTCAAGGAAAACGGTTGTGGACGGATCACTGCTGCCTACATGAGCTGTAATATCTGTTGAGGGGATTCCAGGGGTCTGTGCTGGCCCAA
>PVKZ01006503.1:0-34321 GCA_004027375.1 Macroglossus sobrinus | reverse complement strand
TCTTATTCAAGGCCTTGTTTTTTTCCCCCTTTAAATTAAAATGAAAACCGTGAAGAACAGAATGAAAATGTTCCAAATTCTATTTAATTTCCAACTCTGTTTCGGAGACTGTGATCACTTTTATAGGTGAAATTGATTGCTTATTAGCTGTTTTCATGATGCTGTTTCATTTTTTATTTCCCCTCATTATCTTTGCTTGACCATCTAGGTAAATTGGGTTGGTTCTACTATTTTTATCAATCTAGCTGGGGCCTTGTTGGAAATAAACTAGTATTTCTTAAATAGCCTTGGTGTATCTACCTCAACTCCATCCCCTGCATGACTCACAAAAGAGACAAACACAATGACAATTCCTGCCTTCATTAACTTGCACTCAGATGGTATTGCCATGCCTATGTTTAAAAATTAAAAGCACAAATGGAAAAATGACTGCAGAGTCTGAAGATTCAGGTCTAGTCTTGTCTTTTTTTCTAAGGAGCTGTGTAGCGGTAAGGAGACCACTGGATCTGTCTGGGCCTTGGTTTGCTCAGATTATTTCTATGACTGAAGTTAGCATAATATGTTCTTAGGGCAGGAAGACCCCAGTAGCAAACAAGGTCATGTGGCTTTAGAAAAGGTGGCCAAATGCAATCACATAAATATTTTTTAAGCACCAAGTCTGTGCAAGGTACTGTGTATATCACTGAGGCAAAATTGAGATGTGTGGAATACACACTATTCCTGTCCTCAAGGGGACCACAGGATAGTGCTGAGGATGCAAACAGACTGGGAGTCAAGACTAAGGGTCTGGCTTCTGGAGAGCATTTGAATCTTTATTTTGCCAATAAGAATGTGTGAATAGATAAAATAGTTAATTATCCTTATTAAAGTGATTAAATACTTTAATTCATTTAATGGACAAATATTTGTTGAGTGCCTGCTCTATGCCAAAGACTGTAATTGATGCTTGGTATATATTGGTGAGCAAAACATAAAAAGATATCTGCCCTCATAGTTCAGATTGACCCTATACAATAGATGTAATAAGGAAGTGGATTGTGTAATATGCGATGAGCTGCTAAATCATATGCGGGGAAATGAAAAGTAGATGAGAATGAGGGGGAGATCAGAACAGGGACCAGGGAGGGGCCTACACTTTTAAATGTAGCTATACATTAGACTTCATAGAGAAAGCTCCAACATCCTAGTAAGAACAATTCAGAAACAGAATAGCCAATATAAAGCTGTGAGGAAGCAAGCCTGACATATCGAAGGAAGAGTAAGAAGACCAGTGTGATTGCGCCAGAGTGTGGGATGGAAAGTGTGGATCCTTTAGCCATAGCAGGGATTTTGGCTTTATTCTGAGAGGAAAGGGGGCATTATAGGGTTGCACAGAGAAGTGACATCATCTTACTTAAGGTTATAGTACAATAGTAACTATAGGGATAAGCAGGAGTATGAACAATGATGAAGGAGGGAGGATTAGGAGACAATATCAGTGATTTTTGTCAAGGGAAAATGGTGGCTGGAGCCGGGATGGTATAAGCAGAGGTCATGGGAAGGGACTGGAATCTGTATTAATTTAACAGATGAGTCAACAAGAGTTTTTCATGACTTATACATGAGGTATGAGAGAAGACACACGTCAAGGAAAATTGAATAACGTTTACCCTGAGCAGAAGACAATTATCAAGCAGAGAAAGCATGTTAAAGCATTGAAAGTACTTAGCACAGTGTTTGGTACACAGTACATTCTTGATTAAGAAATTCAAGTGAATGACGTTTAGATATAACTTGCCAGTCTGCCCTTTTCATTTTTGAGAGGTTAGTTTAGATACTACTTACCCTGTAAACCTTCCCTGACTCCCTCTGGGTGATGGACATGGGCTTTGACTCCCTTCCGTCTATGTGCATATCTTTCCAAGTCCTCCTTCACATCAACTTTTATTGTACTCTGCAATTTAAAGCACTTTCAGAGAGGAAACAAGTGGTAGGAAGATCGAGAATCCTCCCATTTGTTCCAAGATATCAGAAGATGTTTTTATGAAGGAAGCAACATTTGAGGTGGGACTTGAAAGAATGGGCTAGAATATGTGACAGGAGTTAAAGGCAGGCCAGCAAGAAAACCAACAAACTCATAATTTGAGATTTCTGGCTCATATCCTCTCATCTGGTTAAAGAAGATCACTAGACAAGGGCAGCAGTGCTATGCGTTTCTATCCTGCGAATGCACACTGTATGCCTACTGCCTATGATACCAAAAGATCAATGACCCTGCATGTATATGTGTGTGTGTGTGTGTGTGTGTGTGTGTGTGTGTGTGTGTGTGTGTGTGTGAATGTGGTTGCAATGCCACTAAATCATGTTTTCCATTATCTCCTTATGGCCCTTTTCAGATCTTCTATACTGTTCTGGGGAAAGGTATAAGAATAAAAGGAAATTGGAATTCATTTCCACTCATCATAAGATATTCAAACCCTAAGATAAGAATTCTGCACAGAGTTAGCTAATGTCTATGTAAATAGATACAGCTTATCTTCCCCATGGACTTCTTAAGGATTAATGAGATATATATCATTTAGCTGTATTTCACACAATGGGCAGACCCTATAAAGGCACAAGTCTTCATTGTTTTATGAAGTAATATTATAAATGTTGTTGTACCATTAAAGTAAGAAAATAAAATGAAAATATATATTTTTATTCACAAAATATATACAACAAAGCAAAATATAACTTCTTTTAAACCTGTTCTCATTGAAAGATATCTTCCTTACATGCAATAGATGGTTTAGGTTTTTATAAAATGTAAATTCAAAAATTTCAGTGAAAGAGGATTTCTTTTTCTGATAACTCACCTGCAGCAAGCAAAGATATTCCTCACTGCAATAACAAAGAATTTCAAACTGTGTTCAAATTAAAGTTATTCTGTTTTGCACATTTTTATTCTGTGTTCAATATGCATGAATGTCTCTGATGTGATTGAGGCGGTGAAATGAATTTTGGGTATTGCTATGAAGATTTTTAGGATATAAAATTTTTTGAAAATGTGAACGTAATCAAAGCCTTTGGAGGTGGCCTGCAGGGAGCCTTCTTATGAGTAAATGAGCAGTGACATTGATTTCAGGGTGGGTGAAATTGGGAAGCACAGAGAAATAAGTGGCATCAAAAGGTTTTGTCTGCAGTTTCTCAGACACAGAATGAGATCCAGAGGCAAATCTTCAATTCCTAGGAAGGAAAATTTTAGCAGTAACTTATGGGTCTCATTTTATAGGAAACTGAGATCTCAAGCAATTTATCAGAGCAGGGACCAAGGGAGCATATGGAGTTGGAGCTGAGGCATATGTAGGGCATATGATGGAACTGGCCTGGCAGGAAAGGTTATATGTCCTCGAGGTCAAAAATGATGTACTGAAGGAGTCCTGGCAATCTCCACCTGGGGTCTGGGCTTCACCTGAGAATTGGGAAAATAGATCTGCAGATGGCCCAACAGTGACAGAGTAGGAAGAAATAATGAGGAACCTGAGATTTTAATAATTATCCTATAAGCGCCAAGAATATAAAGTCCATTACTCTCATCAGCTGCTTATGTGAATGAAAGACTGCGTGAAATGCCTCTTCCATACACTTCCACAACTTTCTAATTGTTCCCCCATATCAGTTCTTATTTTACTATATACTAAATAGCTAGTTTACTTTCCTAATACTATTCAAAAAATAGGGTGCTATGAAAACATTTTCAAATGAACACAGGTGGAACAATTTTATCAAAACAGGCTAGCACATAAAAATATATCAAAGGAAGTTTTTTGCGCTAAAGAGAAATGATACCAGATGGAAACACAGATAAACACAAAAGAAATACAATCAAAAATAGCAAATATGTGAATAAACATATCAGACTGTCTTCTTTCTTCTCTTAATTTAAAAGCTATTTTAATTTTGAAATAAACTTAATACTGACAAATTGTGTCTATGATAGCATATGTAGAAATAAAACTTATGACAATGGACCAAGAAAGGAAGATGAGTAAAAGTAAGTATACTTTGTAAGACTCTTACATTACACATGAAGTACTATAATATAACTTTCAAAACATTACTCTATGGCAGACTGATAAATTAAGGATGCATATTGTAATCCCTAAAGTAATAATAAACACCATCACCAATGAAAAATAAGAAACAAGACTGAAAGCTAATAGTGGAAACAGAAAGAAATACTTAAGTGAAAAGGACTGGTATATCCAAATGAAAACAGGAAATAAAAAAAAAATATGAGCAAAGAACAGATGGGGAAATAGGTAACTAATAGCAAGATAATAGCTTAAAACTCAACTATATCAATAATTACATTAAGTGTAAATAAAATAAGCACTCCAATTAATTGGCCAATATTGACAATAGGGAAATAAAAGCAAAAATCTAATTACATGCTATTACAAGAGATGTATTTTAAACACAAGGAACAGATTGGATGAAAGTAAAAGGATAGAAAAGGTAACACTATGAAAACACTTTAAAAGCTACACAGAATGATTATGTTAATATCAGACAAAATAGATTTCAGGATATTAAATATGATAACAAATATAGAAGAATATTTAAAAATGATTAAAGAATCAATTCATCATGATTAGCTAAAAATTCTGAAGGCGTGTAAGCACCTAAAACAGCTTTAAAAAGACATATCTACAATTATATTTTATGATTTTTAACATTCCTCTCACTAATTGATAGAACAATTAGAAAAAAATTAGTAAGACTATAGAAAAATTGAGCAATATCATCAACTATTCTAACCTCATTTATATATTTGGAACACCAATTCCCTAAACTAGAGAGCTCGAATTATTTTCAAGTGCACATAGAACATTTAAAAAGATAGGTCATATGCTGTGCTATAAAAAAAGTCTAAGGAAGTTTCAAATAATTTGTATTCTCTGACCAAAAATAGAAATTGATAAAGAAGATAACTAGAAAAGCCTCTAAATGAACCATCTGTAAAAGAACAGAAAATCACAGAGAAATTTAGAAAACATTTCAAATGGCAAAGAAAAGAGTATCAAAATTTGTGATTATAGCTAATGCACTGCTAAAATTTTAAATGCTTACGTAAGAAAAGAAAATAAAGCTTTGAAATTAATTCACTTTGGGAAAGTAGAAAAATGATTAAGTTAAACCCAAGATAAGTAGAAAGGAGAAAAATTAAAATGAGTAGAAATCAATGAAGTGAAAAATGAAAGTATTAATAAAGTTCAAAGACATTCTGAAAACTTTAATAAATTAATAAATTCTTAGGTGAACTGATCAAGGAAAAAGAGGGAAGCACAGTTATCAATATCAGTAATGCTGGATAACACTACCAATTCTACAGTGAAGGAATAGCTTTTTTGTAAATTTAATCAAACATGTGAGGAAGAAACGAGATTGATCTTCAACAGACACTTACAGAAAATGATAAGAAAGCAGTAGCCTGACCAGACCTTACAAGAGTGTCTATGTTCAAGATACCAGTACACCATATGCACAGAGATGGACAGAATATTAACAGATGAAATTAACAATATATAAAAAGCATAATACAGCATGACCAAGTGGTTTATTTCAAGAATGTAAGATTATTTCAACAACCAAAAATCAATTAATGTCATTCACCAAACTAATAGAATAAAGGAGAAAAATTATATAATAATTTTAAAGATGCAGGAAAACTTGCATTTAAAAGAAGTTCAACATATATTCATGATAGCAAACTAGGAACTGAGGGGACTTCTTCAGTTTGATAAAGGGTATCTTAAAAAATCTCAGTGTAATGGTGATAGTTACTGGTGACATCTTAAATCCCTTGATCTCGTATTCTATAAGAAGGCCATGTAATTTTATTGTCACCAATTCTATTCAACACTATACTTTTAGTCCTAATCAGTGAAAGGAAGAAAATGCCTGCAAAGGTACACAAATTAGGAAGGGAAAAATAGAATCTTTATCCTCAACTGACATGATTTTCTATGCAGCAAACCCAAAGGAATATACAAATAAAAAAAAAAGTAAGTCAATTTACAGTATATACAAATTAATTGTATTTCTATTACCAATGGAAATTTTGAAAATAAAAATAATACTATTTTAATAATATGAAAACATAAAATACTTTTAAGTGTAATGATAGATGTGAAAGATATGCATTGACAACTGTGAGATAATTCTGAGCAGAAAAAGAGACCTAAATAAGGGAAAAAATATATCATTAACCTAAACTGGAAGACTCAATAGTGTTAAGATGTCACTACCCCTCAAGATGTCTGTAAATTGTATGCAAACTCAATCAAAATCTTAGTAAGCTTTTTTTTTTGCTAATATAATTTTTTATTATTAAAAACAGTATTTTTCTATTGAATGAAGTTATTCTACTTGATTCAGAATGTAAAGAAAATTGGGAAACTCAGTGAAAGAAAACAATAGTGGCCAAAAATATCAGCATTCAAGAATTATCTCTTTGCCATGGATACTTCTCATCTTTGCACAGGTGTGTGACATACAGAGATAGATCAATTATATTAAGTATATAAAATATAGAACACATTTTTGATAGAAAAATGACAAAGTGATTCTAAGAAATTACATGTAAGTGCCAAAGAGCTAGAATAATGAAGACAATTTTGAAAAAGAACAAAATTTGATGACTTACACTACCTAATTTCCAGACTTACTATGAAACTATATTAACCTAGCAAGTGGAGTTCTAGCATAAGTGTGGATGAAAAGATCAATGGAAAATAATAGACCTGTACAAACACATTCACTTGATTTATTACAAAGATGCTAAAGCAATTCAATGGGAAAAGAAAGTTTACTCACCAAACAGTGCTGGAACAACTGGATATCCACATGAGAAAAATGAACATTGACTCCTACCACACATCTTACACAAAAATTAATTCAACATGAATCAGAGGCATAAACATAAACACCAGAACCATTAAGCTTCTAGGAAAAAAATCTGGAGAATATATTTCTGACCTTGGAGTAAGCAAAGAAATTTTAGATAGGACACAGAAATTAGTAAGTGCATAGTAAATGATCAATTGAACTTCATAAATATTTAAAACTTTCATTCATGGAAACATATTGTTAAAAAAAGATGCAAGCCGCTGAGAGAATATATTTAATATATACATATATAATATATACATATATATTATATATATTTAATATATATGTAATATATATATCTCTGACAAAGGGTATATCCAGACAATAAAGAACTCTCACAATCAATTCAACTTAAAAAATAAAATATTTGAACAGACTGTTCATAAAGTGAGATACACAAATAGCCAAAAAACACATGAAAATGTCAACATTGTAATAATCAGAGAAATGCAAATTAAAACTATTATGCCATACCACTGTATTGCCTCTAGAATGGCTAAAATTTAAAACCACTGAGAATATTATATGTTAGATATGGGGCAAGAGGAACTATCTGACATCATTGGTGAAACTGTAAAATGGTGCCACCATCTTGGAAAACAGTTTGGGAGTTTCTACTAAGCTTAAACATTCACTTACTCTGTGTCCCAGCAATTCCACTCCTAGGTATTTAGCTGAGAGGAATGAAAACTTATGTCAATAGAAAGACTTGTACAAAAAGATTTATAGTAGCTTTATTCATAATAGCCAAGAAGCAAATACTGTATCCACAGGAGAATGGATCAGCCAGTTTCGCCAGTCACACAATTCAGCAATAAAAGTAAATCTAGTGATACACAAACTAACGTGGATGAATCTCACAGTCATTATGCCAAATGATAGGAGCCAGACATGTATGTGAACTTGCTGTGTGATGCTATTTATGAGACTTTCAGAATAGGAAACACCGATCGGTTGTAGTAGAAATTAGAAATGTAGTATGCTGGTGTAATGGAAATATTCTATATCTGGTTAGGGATGTGGTTTATACCATTGTAGGTGTTCATCAAAACTCCTGGATCCATTCAACCAAGGTTTGTGCATTTTACTGAATGAAAATTATATCTCGGCTTTAAAAAAATAATTTAATCTTATTTATGACATATCACTAAGCAGAAATGTAAAATTTATAAATGTAAAATAATTCCTTTGTGTAAGCAACTATTTTATTGGTCAGGATCCACGATTAAAAACAGCAGAAAGACTTTAGCTTAGAATTTATTAAAAAATATTTAGTAGCATACCAAACAGTCAGAGAATTTGGGGTGCATGCCACACAGTCAAGAACAAAACAGAAAGAGAATCGCCCAGCTACAATATTGGAGTGTTCTAGTTGAAATCCTAGCATCACTGCCATTTGCTACTTGGCACTTGTGATGCCAGAGTGGAACCCCAAATCTTCCCTGGAAAACCAGTTGTCTCCACCATTACAATTTCAAGATCTGGTTTTCCTATGTGAGGCTGCCTTCTCACATTGCTTATTTTCCTCTTGCAAGACTTCTGCAGTGCAGTCTGCAAAATACTCATGAGATATAAATTATCTGTTTTCTAAAAGCCAAGAAGATGTGGAACAAGATATGGTGTAGTCCCGAGAGGGAGCGGGAGTGGGTGATGAATGAGTTAATATGAATTATCTGCCACAGTTCAACTATTTGAGTACTTCACTGTACACATTCTTTTCCATGTGCAAAATTCCAAACAACAGTAGTAGCACAATGTGGTCGCATTTAACGTATGGAACTATTTTTTTGCAAAAACAAAATTGGACTAGTTTGTTCTCCAAAGGGGAAATAAAAAGTCTTTTCCGTTATGACATCCAACTCGGAGTGGTGTTTTTTTTCTTACCTCAGCTGAATCACAGCCCTGACTGGGTGTTTTATAACCTATGGACCAAGTAATAAATTTAACCACCACCAACATAATCCCAAAATACAGAGCCAAGAAAAAACTCAGTTCTACAATTGGTCATGAGGTCATTGGTGTTTATAGTTCTCTTTCTCTACTGTGTATTTCATGTTTCTTTTTTTTTTTTAAGACACCTCAGCTCATTGGAAGTTTTCACCAGGCAGATGAACAAAGGTTGCAGTCCTGAGGTATTTGATCCTTTGATGGACTTTCCTATATAGGTTGATTTAGTCTTACATGAACATTTTATACTGGGAACCTCTAGAAGGTACTCAGAATGATCCCAGTGGTCTAGAATGGTTGCCTTTGCCCTCATTATATAGCAGCAGTTTTCCATCTGTAATCATGGTTAATAACCCTGTCTGTCTAGTGACATAAGAATCCCCAAATGGCCATATGGCAGCTTTAACTTTAAGTGCAGTGGGAGAATTACTTCTTGGACACTCAGACTTATAAATAAGAAGAGCCTGGAGTCCAGAGACCATAAAAATAATTTTTTTGTAAGTAGGTCAAGAGGTGTAACAGTGAAAGATGTCTTGGTTTTGACTGAGAAAAATAATATGAAATATTGATTGCTTGTTCATCGCATATTCATATCCTTAGCTTCTCAAGGTGTCATGTCCAAGCTGGAGCTTATGTGAGTCTTCCACAGGCCATAGCATCATTCTTTAAGGTAAAGGTTTACTTTTATTAGGAAGTCCAAAGAAAGTGTTGCTAACAGAAGGGTGACTGAGGGAAAGCCAGCCCACATTTCCCATTTTCTCACTCTACTGCCAGTAGCAGGCGATCTCTCACGGATGTGAAACCGTGTCAGGTTAAACAATAGTCATTGATATTGACAAGAGTAAGGCTTAGCTCACTTAATGGGTGGGTCAGACATGGTAAGACAAAGTTCCTGTTCTATTTATGAACATGTTCTGTTCTTGACCCCTTGGCCACTTTGTAAATACAGAGGAGACCATTTTAAAAAACTTATCAGTGAGAATCTACTCCATGCTCCTCTCCTACTGTGGGGATCTGTGGCAAACATTTATATGGCTATGGATTTTTATCACTTTGATCTCACTCAGGGTGGTTCAGCCACATATTTCTTTCACAAATCTTATTGCCAAACTTCTAAGACTTTGCTCCCTGCCAATTGGCTTAGATATCACCATTGAACTGATGCAGAGACTCATCTCAGGCCTTCATTCCTTCAGGAGACCATGAGATGGGCTGCATAGTTTTACCGGCTAGAAGCATTTCCCACAGAACTTTCCTTTAGGCCTCAACCGAATGAGGCTATAATAATCTCAGCATTGCATTTCCAGCTCAGCGCATTATGCAGAATCTCCTGTAAGTCAGGTTTTTCCTTGGTCCATCAGTCTTTGGGAATTCTTCAAGAAGGCATATGCATAGATTGAGGAAGGTATTTTAGTCCATTAGGCATAGGCACATTGGTAGTGAGAGCCAATCCTGCAAATTACTGTGGCTCCAAGAATCTGCTTGTATTTGATCTTGTATTAGATATATAGCTTCTATTTGATCATAGATGCTGCTGGGAACACCTGACTATGGTTTCTTTCAGGGTGCATAGTTAATTACTCTTTCATAGGTCAGATATCTTTAGACTTCATAGAGGTCCAATAGCAAGCTATAAATGGAAAATAGTTGCCCAAAGGGGCATGCATCTGTTTTCAAACCCATTGTAGTTCTCTTTCTAAGGCTTGTTAAAGCATCTTTGGCTTGACAGAGCATCCTTGTCACCTGCAGATACTTTAGACATCATTGGATCTACTGTAGAGGTCAAATGGCAGAGCTGCTTGCATTGGAGTTCCTGAGCCCCTCTGGAGCCTGGTAGCCATCTGGGTAATTCAGTCATATAAGCGCTTCTGTAAAATGTGTGGTGTTCCCTAAATTGCAAGAAACTAGTAAATATTTCATTTTTAATGGTTAAAGGTGTGTATTACAGTAAATTTTCTTTAAATTTGGAGAGGATATGCTTTCATAGACCACTGTTGATGAACTAAGATATGGAAATTAGATGAGGATGCTTAATCTTCTGTTTGACACACTAGAGTGTTGTGTTTGTTTGTATCATATGAATGCAATGAAATTTTAATGGACTACCATATGTATCATTTGATCCCTTCATGTCAAGCTAACTCTTCCATCTTTCCCATCTTCTCTCTGCTGCAAATTATTGCACACTGTCTCATCTTGCCTCTGGTGGTAAAGTGCCACCATGAGGTCTCGTAATTTTTATTGTAATAAAGGAGTACATTAAATGGCAGTACCTTCTACCTTTATCCAAAGGATATCCACCTTTTAAAAGGATGGTGCTCTGCTCACCAATGTATTTCTCAATGTTGCGGCAAAAGGAACATTCTCTTGGAACTCTTGGGGGATATAGAAAGTTGGTAAGTGGCTCACACGCAAGAGATTCACTACACAGTTCAATGGCATTGTCTATAATTTTTTCTTCCTTTTTTATTTTTTATTTTTTTACATCATGAAGAATTCTGATGTATTAATTTTATTTAATGCCTTCCACAGATGAATACAGATTTTAACCGGCCAACAAAGTAAATAACCAGAACCATTAACTGCTCCACCCAACACACTCTAGAATTTTGAACAGAAGCACCAATATTAATAAATTTAGCTTGATCTAAACTCCCTACTCCATCTTCCTTAGATTTTGCCCCTATATAATACTTCAGAGTTTTATTGGGATATTGCAATTTTTGGGTATGTTAGCCTTCTCTCAGGTCTGACTTTGTATTCCTCTATTCCCTAACTCAGGAATATTGGAATTTGCCCTTAGTTTTAAGCTAAGAGGCATTGGGGGTTGGTAGATATGGAGAAAAAGTTAATTACATGAATC
Organism: Macroglossus sobrinus; assembly: GCA_004027375.1. NCBI lineage: Eukaryota > Metazoa > Chordata > Mammalia > Chiroptera > Pteropodidae > Macroglossus > Macroglossus sobrinus. The sequence continues at coordinate 22,596 of PVKZ01006503.1, read as the reverse complement.
AACTCCATCAGGGGAGGAGGAGATGTTTCTGCTGGCAAAGGTGGTCCAGTGGAATCTGGAGGTTTAAAATATACAGAGTTATCCACATCATTGCAAATGTTCCTCTTCCAGTTTTCAGTATTCTTTCCCAATCTGTATCCTAATTTATGTGTAAGAGACCTGGCAAGGCTAAAAATTTTAACCTACATTAAATTTTAATAATCTGCATGATTGGATATTTAGTTCGATTATAAGCCCCATCAGCCCAGGAATGATAACAGGTGATATACTATTAGGAACAGTTATAAATACTTGGTTCTCTGCCATGTCTTGGGTCAAGAAATAAAAACCATGAGTTTGTGATTTAATTTTAAATATCTTTGTGGTTACTAGTAACCAGCCTATCTCTCAGACTTCATGATTATTATAGCCTCATTGCCAATGCCTTGTCTTGGATAGACACTGCAGTCCAGGGACTCACAGATGGTAACTCCAAGTAACTAAATTGCCACTGTGTGCAATGAGTGACTAGTGTTGCATTTTCTAATGGCAGCAAAAAGTCACTGTCTTCAAATTCAATTAAGTCAGTACTGATCTGAGAGTTTCTTTTCCTTGAGTGTCTATTACCTGCGACCATTTCTGTCAATAATTATTCTGCTTACCAGAATATTTACTTAGAAATAATACATTTTACACTGAATAGTTTAAACACATAGGATTTTTTTTTTACAGGACATCCTACTGTAGATAGGTAGCCTTCAGAATTGTTTTTCTGTAGAAGATGACATTGGAGAATAGAGGAAACAAAATGCAGATTCTTCCTACTCAGAAACACACACACACACACATCATGGAAATATCAATCAATACCACAGGCTGTTCTAGAAGGAATTCCACTGCCACCACTGTCCTCCACTCAACACCTGTATTTTCATTGGCCAAGCACTAGAACCTCCACTATTATTGACTTTAAAAAAAAACAACAACAGATACTTCTTACCATTTTATTTGAAAGACTACCTAGTCTCTCCAGGTGTCACCACTACCTTGCTTTATTCTCTTCCACTTTCTTAGTCTTGTATGAAATATAACTTACATGCAGAACCCAAGTTTCTAGATTTCAGAAAGTTATGCATGCTGAATAAGACACAAATATGTTTTCATAGCCAGCTTCTACAGTGCACACATAAAAATGATCATGGTGATGATCTCTGGCTGGAATTATGTCTAACATCTATTGTACTTTGCCCCTTTGTCTCTCTAAAATTTCAATAATAGACATGGTCTTTATAAAATTTTTAAAAAACCTTGATTTTAAATAATTTGACAAAAAGACAAGAAGTAAAGTAGAAAAATGGAGTGATATCTTTTGTTTTTCAAACACCGTAACTATCAGATTGGCATATACATGCAACAACACACTAAACCCATAACTCCAGTGCCAAGCATCCATGTGTCATTATTGTAGTTAATCCCCAGCCCCCACTAGAAGTTTATCGATAGGTAGATTTATTCAATGATAGGTTGTAAATGTAGTTTTCATTGTTCTTGGTTCTGGAGATACAAAGATGTATGAGATATGTAACTTTCCTCTGGCAATATATTGTCCAGACTCAGGAGTAGATAAGTAAATAAGGAAGTGTAATAAAGAGTTATCAGTGCCAAGACTGGCCTGTGTACATAGGGTTCACAGTGTATGTATTTGGGGTTCTTGATATTCACATCCAGTAGAAAGAGAACTCTTTCTACTAACAGGAGAAAATGGGGGAGTTGGTTGCTTTGAACTTAATCTCGAAAAGTAAATATATGTTTAATGTGTGAACAGGGTCGAGGGATCGACAGGAGCAGTACACGCAGGAAACGTTGTGTGACTCTACCTCAGCAGAGCTTGCTTTTCTATCTCATGTTATAATTTTTCTTGTTTCCTTAAAGAAAGTAACAGATTTGTAATTATCATAATTGATTCTCAATCAGAGAAGAACACTGAGTCATCCTGAGGCAGAACATGGGAAATGGAATATTCCCATAACCATATTATAAATAATTAAAAAGACACAAAAGAGTAAATCTAAAAGCTTTCAGTCTGACACCAGCCATACCTGATTTAGATTCTGGCCCCACCCTGCACTAGCTCTCTCATTGTGGGCAAGTAAATTAATTTCTCTAAGTCTTAACTTTCTCACATCTTTAAAGTGGCTATCTAAATAGTACCTACTCCTTTATTTTATTTATTTTTATTTTTTATTTATTTTTATTTTTCTTTAGGCGAGGCAACCTATGATTGCAAGGACCTTGTCAGTTTACAATCCCTTATTTTTTATTTTTTTACGCCTACAGCACCTGGTCTTCCTAGGTGGTCTCCCATCCAAGTGCTAACAAAGCCCGACCCTGCTTAGCTTCTGAGATCAGACGGGATCCTGCACGTTCAGGGTGGCATGGCGGTAGACAGTACCTACCTCGTTAGATTGAGGAGAAAATTTAATAAGAGAACACCTATAAAGTATCTACCTGCTCAGTTTCTGATCTATAATAAATATTCAATAAATATTAACTAATATTATTAGCTTTATTGATCTATCTTTTATCATGTGATTCCGAACATGTAATCAATCAAGCCCATGTTATCTGTTTATTCCTCTTTGAAAATTTAATCAACACATTATTATACTTAGGAAACCTTAAGAAAAGAGATTACTTGAAAAACAGAAAATCCTCCAGATAGGAATGCATTTTTTTTTCTACTAGTACTGCTTGAACGGACAGATTCATTGTAAGCCCACTTTCAGTGATGCGCAAGGAGTGGATTACGTAGGGACAGGTTAATCAAAAACCTTGACTGGCGTCCATAGAGAGTGTTCCACAGACAACCCGGTGTGGGCAATGTCGCGTACCGCCGAGGTAATTTAGCATCGACACAATTACTTGAAAACTTACGTCGAACAGTCACTCAACTCGGTAAATAAAAAATCAAGCAAATAATTGGTCGTCAGACAAAAAACACAAGATGTTGCGTTTTCTTTCTGTTTATTAAACTGTAGGAGTTGGCCGCCTGTGCAAACCATCCATGATGAATATAGTTAAAAGCATGACTCTGCAAGAGACTCTTGACTGTAGCGGTTGGTGTTCTTATGCAGGAACAGATCTAACTAAGCACATGAAAGGGGCAGTACGATTAAGATGGGCGAGAACAGACTGTGGCTTGTTTTAGTGTGCATCAGCAAAAACTGATGGTGGTGGCAAAAGGTAAAGACATTGCCTAGTTTGCAATTCCAACTCATTTGTTTATTACTTGTGTGAACTTGAACTAGCTCAGTTTCTCTTTTCCTTAATTTTCTCTACCATAAAATAAACATAATAGTACTGCACAGGACAGAAAGAATTAGTACATGTGAAATGTTTAGAAGAGTGTCTGGCATCTTAAATAAGCTTTCAATAAGTATTAGATATTTCTATTAGCTCTGTGATCTTGTCCTAATTACTTCTGAATCTCTATTTTCTCTTACCTAAGATAGGGGTAAAGTAAAACATATCTGAGGTTCTTTCTGAAAATAACTTGAGAATGGTGTATGTAAGTGTATAGAAACACACACGCACACACGCACGCGCGCGCGCACGCACCTATTCATTCATCATGAAAACAATGTTTGGTCCACTCTGCTATCCTTGCTGAACTGCTGCAATACCCACCACACCCTCTCCAAACAGGATGAGGGACATGGGTCCATGGCCGTCCTCAGGAAGGAGCACACACTGCTCACGACGGGGCGGTGGAGGCACTTTCTAAACCTTAGTTTAAATACGGTAAATGGGAGGATTAGCCATCATTCTGGAACAAGCTGATTCCTTCTTCCTGGAGACTCCATCCAAACAGCTTCCCTAAACTTCATTATTAGATAGGATTATATTATCATTCAGAAAACTCTCTTTTACTAGTTCATTTTTGTCCTTAGAGAATTTTAAAAGCCCCTAAATCTCACTTTATTTTTGGTTATAATATCTTGAAAGACCTTTCAGAGACTGTAAAACAATGTTATAAATGGAATGTGTCAGATGACTTATGTATAGATAGCAATTTAATCTTTCCATTATCACCTAAGCTCCTGTAGATATGGGGTTGGCAGGCACTCTGGAGAGAGATGTGGTTTTATAGTTTATGTCCCCCACCCCACAAATCGCTGATGCCCAATTTCCTATGAGGTTACATGAGTTCCTCCACTTCCTTGTCAAGTCCAGACCAGATTTCTCCTAAATTAATCCATTGTATCTGTCCTTACCTAACATCTTCTCAATACACACCAGTCCAAGTTCTCATCTCAAATCCCAGACATTTCTAGCAGTCAGAAATCTATCGATGGAATTGCTCAACCAGAAGTTGATAATGTCTCAATATAATGTAGGAATAATATAATAATAAAATCTTTCTAGAGGATGTTATTTGTATTGTGATAGGGTACAACCAAAGCCTTCAATCAAAGTAGTGATTAATGATGGCTGTTTTATCCTATTAGGGAAATGATTTTGGAAGAAAAGTTCATTTAGAGTTTCTCAAATCATGTATACGCCTGAGAAACCATCGCTGTGGGGAGTGAGATTACAGGGAATGGAAGAAGAAACGCAGCCTCCCAGTGGCAGGCATTTTATGTAGCCATTAATGACTATTAAGTCATTCTCAAGTGCTACACACTTACATATGTGTTAGCTAATTTAATTCTCACAACAAACAACTCCACAGAGTAGGTAGTGTAAATAGCCTCATTGGTGAATGAGGGACACAGTAAGTGAGGTTCCACTGCTAGTTATCCTGCGAAGCGAAATTCAAAACCAGGCTCTCCAGCTCGAAATCCTGGTCACTTTACCCATCTGCTACTCTGCCTCACAGAAAGTAGCTCATTCATTCCCCACAGAAGCTGTGAACTAGTCAGCGCCATCAGTTCCACTTAATGCAAAGACTCTGCCCAAGGTCCCTCAGCAAGGAAGTAGAATTGGGATTCAAAATCAGTCTTGCCTACTCCCAAAGTCTGTATTGTTCTTCCCACTATACAAAGTGGCTTCTGCTTAGGTCTCTAAGTCCCTCTTGGATCTCCCAAGTCTCTTACAGTGATTTATTTACAACGAGGCTGATGCATCCTGTGGCACCTGTATTTAGTCACTCATTTTCCTGATGACATCCATCTGTGGGTGGGATCTAGCTCTGGAAAAATTTTTCACAGTGCTTTAGACAAAACAACTAATTGTGATACGTTCTAGCTTTCAGGCTGCCCTAATGGCTAACTTAAAAAGCTAAAGGTGACTTTACTCAGATAAAGTAATTCCACCCACACTCCTCTAAAAGTGATTTAAAGTCTTGCAATTCCGTGTGCCATTAAGGAGCAATTAAAAGCAAGCTCGGTAAGTTTCAGGTCTCTATACACTGAAGTGCCATGTCACAGGTCCTCATTCCCATCTCATTTGTTTTTAGAGGCAAGACAATCAGGGCACGGGTCTCTTATTTCCTGTCCTATTCCTCATTATTCTTCATATCTTGTTTTGCCATTTAAGGAACATATGTTCCTATGACTGTCCTTTAGAAAAAGGTTAGACATGGTACAGATGTGGAGGGAGCATCGAAAATAATGACAACAGAAAAGCCAGAGAGGCCCAGAGTTCCAGGATGCTGCCCTCCTCCTACATCTCTCGTACTTGGCTCCTCCGCCATGGCTGACTGAATTAGCCGTTTATTATACTGAGGGAAAGGGCTTAGACAGAAAAATGGCCCCAGGAGAGGAAAACTCATTGATGGGAGCATAAACAATGCCTTGTACCAGATTTTTTCCCCCTCTTTTTCTTTCTGAGAGCAGATTTTATTGGAAGAAGGGAGTTCACAGTTCTGAGTGCCTCTCTGCCCCCACCAGCATTGGGATAAGCTCTTGACAGACATTTAACCTTCAGGAGACTACTGTGAGCCAGGTATTTACCATCTGGATTTTACAGCTGATGAAATCAAAGAGGTTCAATTACTTGCCTCAGGGTGTACAGTTAGGATCAGAAGCAGAGTTCAGGCCTGACTCTAAAAACTGATCTCTCTCTTTGGAGTTCATCACCATCACAGTTAACTTGTATTAACAAATATTTCTTGAGCTGGGCTCTGCTTTCCATACCGAAGATAGTAAAAATAAATAAATAGATAAATAATCTAAGATGTGCATGCTGCCCTCTGTAGGAAGAGGGTGGAACTTCCCCCACCCTGTGTGTCATGTTTCCATTTGGAAGGAGCCGGCTATGAGATTAACCTCCTGCCTCCTGCCCTGTCTCTTCCTCTCCTTCCCCAGACAGGGCTGGGGCCCCTATGTCTGGCAAGTTAAGGGAAGAAAATACTGAGCACAGTTTAGTCTTCTCCATTCTCTTTTGGGAACTGCCTGCTGGCAGAGATGTATCTGTCCTCACCTGCTCTCCCACTTGGTAATTTTAGAATTAAAAGCCCTACTCCTGTGCATGAAACTGAGTTTTCCAGTTCTGTCAGACAAGAATGAGTAAGTTTCTCTCTAGAATATATTACTACTACCGATCCAGTGCAACCTTCTCTTTATGCCTTGGTTTTTCCATATAGACAGGCTCTGGTAAAGGTGATAATTCATAATTCCAATATCTTACTGACCATTTGTTCATTTCTTGATTAGTTGCAAAACCAGTTGAATGTCAGAACTTTTCATGGGTTCACAGTCTCATGGGAGGAGCCGAATATAGCCTATGATAGATAACATTACATCTGTCATCAACATGGGCTAATTTTGATAGAAAGAACCACACACATACCGCTGGCATCATGGACTCTGAAAAAACAGTCTCTTGAATGAATAACATTTTAATTCAAAATGTTAACACTGAACGCTAGTATGTATCAATACAAATATTTCTGATGAAAGGAAATATCAAATAAATCAACTTTATTTTTCAAGATTTAGGAAAATATATTTCTCCTATCAATCAGAAGCTTTGACAGCAGACATTTGTTTGTTTGTTTGTTTGTTTGTTTGCTTGTTTTGTTTTGGTAACTCACACCAGGACCTAACAAAATGCTATATTTCTAGAGTAAAAGCAACTGAATTGATTACATTTTTTGTAAGTCAAACTACACATCCAGATGATTAACAGACATTTTCTGGTGATCATCCTGATGTTTTGGTGATTTGATAATGTGGCCATCTTTCAAAGATATATTCCTTTTAAATAGCCACTCTGATATTAAATATACATAGAGTGGCAAATGTTGGCCATTATCTAAACATTTTTGCAAGTGTGGTTTAATAGATAATACAGGTGAGTACTCATTTTTTATAATTATCCAGGTCATTCATCAAACTTTAAAATTCTTTTTTAGTCTGAAATACTTGAGTAACTGCAGTTGTATAGCTCTCAGCCGAGTTCTCAGTGATGTGAATTCATTTGGCCATTGTTGGAAGGTGGTTCTAAATATAACCAAAGGCTCAAAAAGAAAGGTGACTAAGAGGATAAGCAGATATTTAGATATATCAAAATCAAGTCATGTATTCTTTTTTATTTGCTTGTTAAGTGGAAGTTTTGGTGCTGTATCTGTTGCCTCTTTTCAAAAAGCAGGCAGTGAAGGAAATAATTATAATCAGAATTTCATTCTCATGTATTTTACCTAATGGGTTACCTAGGTAACTCTACCAGTTTTCAGTGATCTTTAAAACTCTTTTATATTTGGGAAGAGACATAGATTATATACACATGGAGGGTTTATAAAGAATATTTTAATATTTCTAACTGAAGGGAGTCTGCAGTAATCTTTTGGTTTGGACATTAATATACCTTTACTTTGTGAAAGAATGATTCATATATTATTTAGCATCTACTAATAGTGTCTATGGTCTAGACACTATTCTTGGCATTGAAATAGATAATCCTTAACATATTTTATTGTTCATTTTATTGTGATTTAAAATTATGTATCTATTGCATAAAATTATAATATATGTATATATGGATACATATATGTATGTATATATGCATATGTTGTATATATATACATTTTATGAATATGCATTTCTATATTTGAGTATATATAGATATAAACATATCTATATATTCATATATATTCATATCTGGTATATATATTCAAATATATATATGTACTGATCACATATTGCATATAGCTTTCGTTAAATATGTAATTAATCTTTTATTTTATTTTCTCTTCTCAATTTATAGACACCAGGTTCATCTTCTTAAACAATTTTGCCAAGTCATTTTCATGATTAAAAACCAGCAGTGACTTTTTACTACCTAAAGGATAATATGAAAACTACTCATTCTGTCATTCATAGCTCTCTTCGTTCTAACCTATCTTTAATGCCACATTTTACATAACAAAACCTTTTATTGTAGTCAAACTATTTCATTTATATTTTCCCCAAGATGTTTCATTTTCATTCTCATTGACTACCTTTTTGCCCAAGGCATTTATCCCTATCTAAACTCTTTCTTTCATGAATGATCAAACATTAATTCTTTATACAAACATCTCTGATTATTTTTACCAAAGAGATGTTTCCCTAATATGACACTAACTCTTTATCACTTACTATGTATGATGCCAGCTTATACTGTTTATCTTTTTCCATGTTGTCCATGATGTAATGGGACTAATTTCATTAGCTCCTTCTAAAAATTCTCTTACTATTTTATAGTCTGATGAAGTCTAATCTCTTCATTGAGTTTTATTCTTATAGGAAGAAACATTTTTGCCTCCATACATCACAAAGCATAGTACCTGGCACAGAGTAGGCTATTGGCAAGCATTTTTTCTTGATTTAGCCTGTCAACAGGGACAGTGGAGATAAATCTAGATTGAAAACCAAGAGGCTTGCACTAGTTTTGACTCTCTTGTTTGTGTCCTGTTGGGAAAGTCACTCATGTTTTTCTGAAACTGTTTGATCAACTGTATAATGACAGACTTGATGACCTAATCTTTAAGTCCCATTTTAGTAATAATAACATGTGGTTGGTTTGGTAATAAAAGTCTTACTTCTCCCTTAAGCTCAACAAATGCCATACTTAGTATAATTTTGTATAGCTATATGTAACTTATAAGGAACTGATTTTTCTCATGTAGCAAGGAAAATGGGCTAAGTATTCTAGGCCTGGCTCAGATGCGTTTTCTCTTTTTGCTCTACCATCTTTAGCATTTGTTTTTTCCTCTTAGTTACAAGATGGCTGCTGCACCTCTGAGCCACTCATTCATGCTCTTTTGTCAGGAAGAAAGGGAAAAAGTAAAGAGAAAACGTGAGTGTCAGTGAAGCATGCCCCTTTAACCAACAAAAATTAGTTTTCCTAGAGGCCCCTACTGGAAGGCTTCTACCCTCATCTCCCAACCAATTGTATAACACATGGTCATCCCTGGTTGAAAAAAATTCACGGAAATGATATTTTAGCTGGGGTTGGCCATTTAGATAAAATTAATTGATCTCAATCTCTCTTTCAATAAGGGAGAAATAGAGGATAAATTAATAAGGTCCTTTATACAGCTGTTGCTTACATATTTGTATCTTTACATCATTACATTTTATTAATTGCTCTAATGAAGCATACAGTCTATAACAAGAAACCAATAAAATATTTTGAGGAGGAGAGTTAAAGGACTTTAGATATTTTAATTTGGGGATATAATGTAATTAATGTCTCTTGATCTCTGATTTCTTTTTCTAGAACTTTAATGATGTGTAATTTATGTACAAAAACCCATATACACTTAAAGTGTACAGTTTGATGACTTTTGATGGGTATATATATATATATATATTCATGAAACTGCTACCAAAATTAAGACACCAAACATGTTCATCAACTTTCCAAAATTTCTTCTGCCCCTTTTCAACTCAACCCATTCCCCACCCATTCCTCAAACAAACATTATTTTTTTATATTAATTAGCATTTCTAGAGTTTTATATAAATTTAATTATTCAAGACTTACTCTTTTGTGTCTGGCTCATCTTCCTCAGCGTAGTGATTTTGAGATTCAACCATTCTGCTGTGTGTATCAGTAGTTCATTCTTTTTTATAAATGAGTAGTATTCCATGGTATGGGTATACTATTTTGTTCATTCAATTAGTTGTTTATAGACTTTTTGTTGTTTCAAATTTGGGGCAATGATGAATAATGTTGCTATGAGCATTTATGTGAAAGTCTGTATGGATATGTATTTTCATGATTTCTTGGCTAAACATCTAGAATTAGAATGTATGAGTAGTTTGGTAATGTAAGTGACTTTTAAGGATCTGCCAAGTTGTTTCCAAAGTGATTATGCCATTTAGTATTCCATCAGCAATTTATAAGAATTTGAGTCACTCCACATTCTTGTTAACTCTTGGTATGGTCAGATTTTAGCCATTTTGATGGAAGTGGAGCCATTGGATTTATATATTTATTTTGATCTGATCATCTTACTTCCAGTCTAGTACCAGTTTCTTTGGTGACTCAGCATTTGGAATAGGTGCTTTTTGTTACATTAAAAAATAAACTTCTGAAAATTGTTTACAAAGAGTTTTATTTTTTTAAATCATAGCTGCATGATGAATTTTTTTAAATTCCTTTTTGGCACCTAATAATAATTTGATTCAAATCCCTTAGATGAACCCTTTTGAGTACATATTTACACATTTTCATTTGTTAGTATTCAATGTATAATTTTGTTATAAGTATTCATAAATGATATTGATCTTTCTATGCCAGGGTTTCATAGGAGCATTGTACTATCTTTATAGAAATCAATATGGAATCTTTCCAACTGCATTCATGCTCTGAAATAATTTATATAGCATTAATATATTGTTCTTTGATTATTTGGAAGAAGTCATCACATGAACTTACATATGCTTTTTGAAGAAAATCTCCAACAAATTTTCTGAACATATTCCATGGTTATTAATGTATTAAGCTTTCCTGCTTCATGAGTCTAAATTGGCTTGAACTACCTCTTCTCTCTCAATATCCCTGCTCCCTCTGACAAACACACCGTCATTTTTTTTTTAAATCATTAGTACAGGGTATTATTTATATGCTTAACAATTTTTAAAATTCCAGTATCAATGGTTTGGCTCATTTTTCTTCCCCAGTTTTCCACATTTGCCTTTTCTTTTATTAGATTACATTAGATTATATATTTATTAGATTTTTTTGGTTTTCTCAAAAAGTACAATTGGATATGTTTACTCAGTTAATATTTATGCTCTTTAAAAAAATAATGGATATTGACTTTCTCTTCTGTACTTAACTGCAAGTAACATCTGTTCCAGTCCAGTGTCCCTTTTCTCATCCCCACTCATGGGTATTGGTCATTGAGTGGAGGGGCTATCAGGAGAATAGAGCTCAGAGAAGATGCCATGCTAATCTCTCCAGTCTTGTCCTGACTTGTTTCTGAAGCTTGATTCATATATTTTCTGTGGCAAATTTCACATTTTCTAATATTTTACCTCCACCAACCATTCATTCATTTATTCAACAGATATCTTTTAAAGCATTTTTAAACTTATAGTTACCATAGCACTGGGCATCAAGGCTTAAACAAAACAGATATTCCCTGCCTTCACAAAATTTACAGTTCAGTAAGGAAAAAAGGTAATCGACATATGATTACGATAAAGAGTAATGAAGGGTGGCACTGGGAAAATACAGAGTGCTATGGGAGCAAACCAAGAGAACTTAAGCTAGATCAGGAAGGGCCTGTGTTATTTCTAATTTTTGTTCTAATCATCTATTTTCCATAAGAGTTGGGAAGGTGCCACTCATTGTCTTTTATGAAGCACTCTGAGACTAAGATTGTCATGTTTCTCATCCTTAGATTATTTTTAATTTAAGCCACTTTGTGAGAAAAGAAGAACCAAATCAATAATATCAATAAATCAGTGATTTACAGTGATCTAAATTACAAACAAATCCTTGAACAGAATAAAAAATAAATGTAACAGTAGTAATTATAATTGCAGAGAGATTAAAAAATTGGAATAGATAAAACAGCAAAAATGACTACAAAGCCACTGGAGTAGTGTTCAAATATAATTCATGAGAGATTGTTAGTCTTTAAATGGATAAAAATGGTTTGGCTGTGTGGGTGGGATGAGGGGGATAGTATAGAACAACACATACTCTTTCTACCCAGTGTTACTGCACATTCTGAGTTACCAAGACACTTAGCATTTCTCAAAAAGCAGGAGTCTACCACCTGCTGCTAAATGTGGGAGCAGCATTCATTGGTGGAGTGACCAACATGTCATGAAGTTAAATGTCTCAAGTGTGATGTCTGCATTAAAAAAAAAAATAACAAACGCATTTCAACAGGAAAACGGGTTACAGAAATGAATATTTAATATTGGTAGGATTTGCAGAGTTCAAATACTTGGCACTCTTTCTTTTACATTCTGAACCTATAGAGAAATAGATCCAGTATCCAGGTGAGAGGTAAAGTATACTATTTCTTTATTATTAGCAAAAAGGAATTGGAGAGGTCAGCTTATGTGAGGGCCTCCTATAAATGCCTACAACCCTAGACTTTGAGTGGCGGATGGATGAGTGTGTGGAGTAGTTTCTTACTTAGACCCTGTTGAGTCTGAGAGCCAGGGTAAGGGCTCACTACTTAACAATGACCTTTAAGTACATGAATCCTGCTTCTTGGAGAATATGAGAGAATGAAAGAAATATATCTTTTAAAGTATTTTTAAACTTATGGTCACTATAGCACTGGACATCAAGGCTTAAACAAAACAGAAGTTCCCTGCCTTCACAAAATTTACAGTTCAGTAAGGAAAAAAGGTAATCAATCTGTGATTACAATAAATAGTAATGATCAAATGAGTTCTTCTGCTCCCCTGGGAGGCTCAAGTTTGTTCATAGGAATGGCAGGAGATTTCTTGTATGAGTTGCTATGGAATAGGTAGAGACTCGTCTCTTCAAGAGTATATAAAAAATATATATATATATATATAGAAATATATAGTATAAAGACATAGTTTCCAAAAAAAAAAAATACTGAAATAGAAAGTCATCAACATTCTGAAATCAGTATCTCAGTTGAATAAAATTATGAGTTATTTTTATACTTTCTAATTGTTCTCTAATGTTCACATTTCTTTAATGATTGAGAGAAAAATAATACCCCTTATTTTTAAATATATTCACAGTGATGGATAGTATTTTGAGCATCCCACAATTAAGTGGTTCCTGATATCCCTTTGCTTGTCAGACAATAAAATATAAATTCCAAAAGGATGGAGATTCATGTCAACAATAAATCAATGGATAGGCAGTTATTTTATACCCATTATACATCAGAATTATTTTATGTGCTGCAGGTACCCTGGTGAACATGATAAATTCCCATCTCTCTAAAAGCTTTTATTCTAGTAGGGGACAAACAATAAAAATATCAGCAGGAATTGATAACTGTTAAGATGAAAATAAGGTAGGATGAGGAGACTATCTGAAGGTGTGTCATTCCATAGAAGAAACTGAACATATAAAGGCCTGACAGGTGAGATTATAAAGTCAAATGATAGTAAAGGCAAGACAGATAACAGGCCACAGGTCAGTATGGAGTAGTGGGAACTACAGGGATCTGGAGAGTGCATGTCCCATCTGAGAGAGTCAGCAGCAGACATATGAGCCTAATGGTGCTGGATGTTCTGATTTTATTTTCCATGAGAAACTAAAAAGCCATATTGTCGAGAGAAGTCTCTCAATTTTTTTAATGCTTGCAACCAATTTTCAGTTTTTCTGGCCAACAACAGCAATCAAAAGCACATAAAATAATGTATGAATTGAATCAATGGGTTTCCAAATTGTAACTTCTTTCATAAACCATAGGGTTTAAGGAATTATAAGGATCATAATGTTCAACTAATGGTAAATATAATAGGATACTGAGGTCCAGATAAAGTGACCTAACTATCAATCCACAGCTGAGAAAGTTGTTCAAGTGAAATTCACAAGTACTGTTTAGGCCTCTTTCTGTTACACGGTGAGGAGTGGGGGGTCTGATACATGTCTTCTTTTCTCTGATTCAGATTATGGATTTATATTCCAACATATCAGATATTGTCTCATTTTATTTCCTTTTCATGTACAGATATCTGAAAGGGCAAACTAATGATTACATCCCAGTTATGTTTGTTTAATAGTCATAGCAATTAATGGCATGATGGATTGGATACTTGATGTTAGGACAGCATTTGAAGAAACCATAGAATAAAATATGTAGATGCAAGAGTATTACATTACCTAAATAGTGACTGAGTTTGTTTAAAAATTAATCAAAACAAGAAAGTCTATCATTTTGATGCTGAAGACATTAGCATATGCTTTTACTAAGAGGAAGACTACAGGTCATGCCATACAGGGCTCAGAGTGGCTGGTAGAGAGATTCCGAAATAGATGCAGTACCACTTTTCCTCTGTGTTGGCTCCACGAATGGTCTTATTCCCATCCTCAGAGATGGCTCTTTATTATTGTGTCTGATGGCAGAGGAAGCTAACATAATGGCTGGTGAAACAGCATAGGGAATCAGGAAAGAGAGAGCTCAGCCTAGGCAAAAAGCACTTTGAGCTTTTTTGTAATCATTTCACAATTGTGTTTTATTCATTATTGAGGTAAATGTTGGTTTCCTTGTAAATTCTACGTCTATGTTGTTTTTGCTGTGGCTGCATTTACCAAATGAATCTAAAAATGAAACACAGAAAATAGTATTTAACTTGAGTGAAAAAGAAAAACCTGTCTTAAAAATTTGTATTTGTATACCTTACATAGTATAACTTACATAGCATTTGTATACCTTACATGGAGGTAACTTCTTAGTAGTGAGCAGGAAACAGAGATATCAGTTAGAATGGGAGCAGAAAGTTTTTTGGGACATCAGTGGACCTCATTTTAAATTCTGGAGATGGGTCTTATTACGAAAAGTCAAGAGATACTGAGGCATATAAGTTAGGAGACCTGGATACTAGTACTGGCTTTGTGTGTGTTTGATGCTTGACTGTTCTGTATCTGTTCTCTCATCTATCAAATAGCATCATTAGAACTGTAAAATGTGATGCCACACCGACAGTTTTAAAAATAGAAAGTGCTAGACAAATGCCTAGTTACCGAAATACTTCAATTAATATGAAGATTCTTAGATGGCATAATTTTTAGAAGTCCATTCTTTCAATCAACCTAAATTTATTTTCTTAGAATTTGCTCCTGGTGCAGCTAAGAACTGTCACCTATATTAAGTGACAGAACTCATGTGAAAGCACTCCTATGAATGTACTGCTTGGTTTATATACTGGTATATTGAATTGAAAAGAAAGGCTGACTAATTGCTACCATGCATGGTCTTCCAATTAAGTCTTATTTTGGTGGAATTACCTTTGGCCTGTATGATTGGTTGATCCATCTATCATCTATCTATCTATCCATCTACCTACCTATCATCTATCTATCATCTATCTATCTATCTATCTATCTATCTATCTATCTATCTATCTATCTATCTATCATCTGTCTATCATATATCTAAAATTAACTTAGATTTAGAAGACGGATATACTAACTAAGCTGTCAAGAGACTGCTTGGCAGTCACTGTTGTTAGCTAACTCAGCTGCCTTCTCCACCCCCTGGATTCCTAGACGCTCTCTGATAAGGATTGCTGTCATCAGAGTTCTGGTAAGCAGGTCCAGCACAGATTTTCCAGGAGGTTTTTGCTTTCTTGATTAAAAAGGACAGATGCAACAGCCACCTCTTGCCATTCACCCCTTATCTTTCTTCCTTATTTCTGCTTGCAGTGAGGATATGATGCTTGAATGTACAGCAGCTACACATGATTCGTCTAAAAACAAAAGCCAAAGCAAATATAGAAAGAGCCTGGGTACTTTAAGATGATATCTCTCAAAGTCTCTGTGCTTAAGATCATTTAAAAATTTTTCTTTTTCAGTCTATTAAAGACTAATTAAAATAGAAATAAATAAATAGAAAATGAAGTGAAAAAAATGTGAAAAAAATACAAATATTTTATCATTAGTTTCAACAGGCGTATAATATTCTGTCAAATTGTCATCCAAGTTTTTAAATGCTTAATCTGATTTTCTATGCTGACCTCATCTGTATTCATTTGCTAGGGCTACCATAACAAAACGCCACAAAGTGGCTTATATGACAGACATTTATTTTCTCACAGTTCTGGAGGCTGGAGGTTCAACATCAAGGTGCTGGCAGATTGGGCTTCTCTTGAGGCCTCTCTCGTTGGCGTGCAGATGGCCACTTCCTCGCTGTTTCCCCTCACGCCCTTTCCTCTGTGTGTGCATATGACACAGTTACAATCTTTAATATATGAAGATTACAGGGACATAAGTCAGCTCATAACATCATCACAAACTAGTAACAACCAGTTCATGGACTGGTACCAGTACCTTGAGATGAAACCCTAAGATACAGTCCTGGACTGGAACCTCTATCACCATCCCTCAAAAAATCAAAACCCTATATTTTGAAACCACTGTGTGTCAAGTTTCTTTTATTGGTGACTGAAATGATGAAGTGGATATAACTAGGAAGCACATTTTAAAAATTTACCTTAGGAAACGTGACTGGCTCAAGAACCAAGCCAGTCACATCCGCTGGAGAACCTAACCATTGTTTAATGACTTTGCATTCCCAGCATGCATCTCCCTTTTCTGATAGCAGACCTTCATTTTACCTTAGAAACTCTTCCCCTGCATTGCCTGCAATTTCTATCTTGATCTGTCGATGAAGGTGCTCTGTCCTCACCTGGACAGTGGATTCAAACTAGTGCAGGCCTAGTCACTCTCCTTGAGTAACGTGACCTTTGACTTGCAAACAGAAAACTCTGATCATAGAGTTTAATCCAGAAGAACTAAATTAGGTTTGTGAAGTTTGTTTGGTAAACAAGTAATCACAAAAACGTAAGTGCTCAAAGCATCAGCTCAAGTACTACATCTTCTGAGCTGCCTTGTCCATTGTGTTTCTACAACAGTTTTTCCACATACTTGCCCCAGAATGATTATTGTGTCATATAGCAAATGTGTTTGCATCTCTCCTGCCCAGTTAGTCACCACACCCCATATAAAAAGAAATTGAGGTAGAGAAGTCCAGGCACCCTTAGTAAGGATTGGAGACTGCATTAGGATCCAGGTCATCTGACCCCAAGACCTAAATTTTACACAGTGGTTAGAGGGAATTATATTAATTTCTAAAATAAAAAAAATAAAAAATAATTTGTTTATAAAACTTTGTATAGTGATATAGAATCAGTACATATTCTCCCAGAAGCACTGGTAAATCCTTGCTTTTATAGATTTTGCTTTTCTTAGTTGTTAGGTTGAAATACTTGACATTACTGAGATTTCACTTCTGACCTGAAAAACATTCAATATAACACTACAGGGTTATGGCATTGTATTATTGATACTCAGTACAAATGGCATTAACTCTCATTAGGCAGGTGATGATACACTCGGCCAGGTGGAAATGTCCTTTGTCCATTGAATTCTATTCTTTATAAGGAACCATTCTCTTTTGGATGAAGACTTAGGAACATTTTCAGAACAACACAGTGGCAAGTCACTTCTGCTGTGTTCCTTTGAAAGAGGACTTATGAATCCTTAGTGAGCACATTGGCAGCTGAGCATCCACCATGCAATCATGAGTCCTTTCTTCCCCATGCCACGTGCAAGAACAGAACTTAGCTGAGCTGGAAGTCCTGGACGATGTGGATGTTGCAACTGATGTTTTATTTTGTGCTGATTATTAAATGTCAGCCTGCAAGGTTTTAAAGTTACATGAAAAACAACATAAACAGAGGCTTGGGATACTGCTTTGAAATCAACTGACATAATGTAATAAACAAGATATAACAAAGAAAAAACTTTTTCCCTGGAATATGCTATATAAGGGCCTTTGACTGTGCAAACATATCCTGAAAAATGAAATCCTCAAAAATCACACAAAAACAACTTTAGGCATTGGGAGGAAATAAGTCATATAGCAATAGAAAGCTATCAAATGACTGTGAAAACAATCACAGAAAATTTGTGCTTATTCACTTTGTATAATAAGCTTATTTCACTATGTCAGTTATTATAGTCCTGTCATCAAGAGGGACTGACCCAATTATGTTTTCTTTCTCTCATCATCTCTGTTAGGGAGAGGTGAGAAAGAAGCTCATTTACTGTGTTAATTAAACTTATTCTTTATCCACTGAGAATTAAAAGAGTACTTTTCTCTATTAATTTTGATTTTATAATTGTTCATTATTACTATTATCAAAATCTTTTCTCCCAATTGCATAAGAGTTTTTATAACACCAATTAAAAAATATTCTCAGACAGATATTTAAATTAAAAAAAAATCAGTAATCTTAATCCTTAAAATCTTCCTACTTGGCTGCAGCAAATTGTGATAATGACTATTGTAATATGTGATGATTTTTCCCAAAAGGTACAATAGACTGTGAAACACTATTAAAATTGACCTCGTTTTTCAAATGCACTCTTTGGGGTCCTTATCATCTTTTTATGCTGATAGGGTCAATTTTTTTTTACCCAGTAGCATTCTGATTGTTGACTTAAAAGAAGTGTTCTGAAGGCAGTTGTCAGAACTAGTTAGGCAACTAAATCAGTTAAAGCAAATATTTACTGGGACATTATTACACCTGAGTTAAGGGAATGTTGACATACTCTTTGTAAAAGATTTTTTTTTTAATTTCTCCAGTTAGAAAAAAGGGATCTTATAATCCATGGTCATGTGTAAGTTCATAAGGTTTTGGCAGAGGGAGAAATGGGGGTCAGAGAAATCCAGGGACTATTCAAGTTACCCAGCTAGTAAATGCAAAAGAGAGATGCCTGTTTTCATTGGCTCCTAGCCCAGCCTCTTTTAGGTGTACTGTAAGGGATGTAGTTATTGATAAAGCAAGCACATTACCTCTGCAGAGAAACCACCAAAAAAGAGTCAGCTGTACCCTTAGATTCACAGTGTATGAGGGAAAAAAAGCAATGGCTTTTTTTTTTCCCCCCCAAGTGAAGGGTCTTCCAATGAATGCTTGTGATGAGAGATTATGTGTCTGTCACTGCTGTCAGGAGAATTCATCCTCTGTGATCTTGTAGCAATGACTGCACATTGAGAGTTCTTAAATGATGTTCCCCCTCTGAGCTAGGGCTTCCCTGGGAGAAGCAGTAGTGAGAGCTTTCCATGACTTCCTAGGTATCAGCTTTCTTTCTTATTGGCAGTATCACACCTGCTTCTACTTAATAAGTTAGAGGGTTGGTTTAAAGGTTTTCTTTATGATACAATTCCTGCTAATCAATTTCTATTTAGTTTTCCTGTCTTGCCAACCTCATTTCCTTCACATATGAATCAATAAATCAGTTAACCAGGATTTATTAAACATCTACCAAGGTCATGGCCACTGTCCATGGATATCACTAGGAGAAATATGACATAATCCTTACAGTCAACAAAATAATGACTCAGCTATTCTGAGAGTGCATTCAGAAAGATACTATGCAAACAGAGGTACATAAGTGAATATATTTGTGAATGCTTGAATTGAATAAAGGTAAACTGTATTTTTTGCTGTAGGATTTTTTAAGGCTTCCTTGATGCTAATACGGATTATAGTTCTTCCCAGGGGACCACCTAGTGAAGTATTTCCCAAATGTGTGACAGACCATTTTTAGCTACTTTGTATGAAATAACTCAAAAGACTAATTGTCCTCTGAAGACATTTTAGGAAGTGTTCCATAATTTGAAGAGATACATTCAATGCAATGAAGCTTTCTTATCAAACTTTCTCCATGTGGCTTAAATTCTGTCCTTCCTTCATGAAAATTCCTCATGTCTGGAATTATCTTTGATGCCCCAGGGGAGGGCGTGTTCCTGGAATGCATGTTTTCCCAGGGGCACCTGCACAAAGATATAGTTTTAAGAGAATTAATCTCCAGATACTCAGTTTCCACATATAATTTCTATTTTCTCCACAGATGGATCTGGGAGAAAATGAGTCTGGTTTTGAAGAACTACCCATCCTTTTCACATTATGACTTTGTGGAAAGGTTGATTCATTGTTGAAAAGAGAATGATTTTAATGCCTGGGTAAAAAAAAAAGTCTCTTTTGCAAGACATGTTTTCGATTCAGTAATACTACAGGAGTATCTAATTGACTGGTTGTCTGATAGGTCATTAAAAACAAATTTTGTGTGATTGCTATGTGATATTTTTGGCAGCTATATGGAAAGTGCTGGAGACTTAATGACCTGCTAAAATCAAACTTCTTCCATTCACATCCATTTATTTAGATGAACACATTCCTTCTTGAGCTTAAAAATATGGAAAATGAAAACTAGAAATGGAATTAGTTCTAAAACTTGTCTTATTATTATAATGTTCTTTATAGTAATGGTAATGTATAGTATTCATTGTTGGATATCTAAATTACATAGGGGAAAAACCCCAGAGCCTTCCATTCAGTTAAGAGAGTATTACTAATAATATTTTATTCTGTTAATAATTATTTATAATTTTTAAAAAAATTGAGCCCTCAAGTATTTATAATCATAACAATACAGAAATAATTTTTAGTATTTAAAGCTTTAAGGTCGCTGGCTGTTTAAAAACAACTTACCTTTCAATTTGCACACAATTTTCACAAAGAAAGGACAGTGTGATTCAGTGAGTATTAAAGGCTTTCATGCACATAATGTCTTTTTTTAGGATAAACTTATTTGGGGGGAATTGGAACGAAAATACGAGTTTATGGGGAATAATGACAGGTGAAATTTTTGACTGGAAAAGAAGACTGTGCTTTTATTTATTCAGTGAATGATTGAAATCCTTAATTTGATGTCATGTTTAGATTACTTTGAAGAGATTTTTCAGAGTAATCTGAGAGTTTAATTTAAAAGTGTCACATTATTTGTAATTTGCCAGAAATTATACCTTTTGCAATTAGTTATAAAATAAAAAAGACATTTTAGATGCAAACTTAAATATGCCCAAGTTTTTCCTAAAACCTTTTTTCATGGAAAAATGAGCCAAAAACAAACAAAAAAATCTCCCTCCAAAACAAAGGCCACTGATTTTAGCCACAGTTCATTATTGTTATTATTTCATTATAATTCTCTCATTTACTCTGTGCATTTTCAGTTTACTCTGAATTTTAATTATTCTTAATTTTTCTTTGAACTGCGATCCAGGTTTTCTAATCAATAATAAATCTTTATCTTTGATACCTTCACAAATAAGTACATCTGAGGGTATTCTTCCTTAAGTAGGTATGGCCACATGCTTTCCAGAACAAAGTATTGATATATTCCCTCTACATGGTAAATATATATTGCCATCGTCATCTTGCCTTGTCTTTGACAAAGAGGTACAACAGGAATTTGTACCTGGTTTACTCAAGTGCTCTCAGGTTTTTAGAGAATCAGCGGTGAAGTAGGATGTAGTATTAAGGAGAGAACACTGTGTTTGGAGACAAAGATTCAAGGTCTGTGCAACTTTGGACAAGTTATACTACTTCTGATAGCTTTTACGTTGAATCAATTTACCAGTACGATCCTTTTCAGCACTAAGATTACTTATCTTTTAAATATGTAAAAATTTTATTTTGGTAAAAACACTTATCTGAGATGTACCTTCTTCACAAATTTAACAATTTTATTTTGTTTTTATCTTTTAGTTTTGAGATTATTTCAGATTTTAAAAAATATACAAAATTAATACAGTGAATTTCATATTTCCTTCATCTAGCTTCCCAAATGTTAACATTGTCTATAACAATATCTTTATAAAAATAGGATACTATTTCACCATCTAATTTAGAGACCTTATTCAAATTCTACCAATAGTCCCACCGAAGTCTTTTTTTCCTGGACCAAGAACCAATCCAATGTCTTATTGAGGTTATTCATCATGTCTCTTTAACATGGAACAGTTCCTAAATCTTTTTTTAAAATCTGGAACAGTTTCTAAGGTTTTTTTTCCTCTTTCATGGGCTTGATCCATCAGAAAAGTACTAACAAGAATTTCTTGCTTGACCAAATTTTAGTCAAGCTCCTGAACCTTCTCCCAGGCCCATCTGCGCACTTCCTTATAAAATCCAGTTTTAGCAAGAACCCCGCTGAATTAGTTTAGCCAGAGCCCACCCCCTCTATCTTTGATATCTGATCAAGTTCATCAGTCTCCTCTGTTACCCAGGTGATGTTCCGATCACCCTGGCTTGTTGTCAGCAAGAATCCTGCTAGGTTAGTTTAGCCAGGATCCCCTCTTCCCTCTGATGTTTCCTCTTAGCCATTTTCATTCACTGACCCCCACACTGCTCCTTGGCTATAAATTACCATGATATATTTAGAGTTTAACTCAGTCTTTCTCCAACTCCCTGAGAAATCCCATTGAAGTGGTCTCTATATTATCACTATGATTCTCAATAAAGTCTGCCTTACTATCTTTAAAAGTGTCACTAATATTTTTTTCTTTAATAGTACACATCAGTTATTGTGTACCGTGTGTGGGTGATCTTTTTCATTATCAAATTCAGGTTACGCATTTTTGGACAGAACACCACAGAAAATCTT
>PVKZ01006502.1:0-34353 GCA_004027375.1 Macroglossus sobrinus | reverse complement strand
GCGGGGGATTCGGGGGATTCGGGCGGAGGGCTCCGCCATGTGGTCAGAGCGAGAACTGCAGGAAGGAACACACGCTTTCCTCGGCAAGGTGCTCACACAGACCAAGCCCTCCCGCTGTAAAACCCTTGAAACGCCCGAACGAAAACCATTTCTAATACCTTTCAGCTGTACGCCAAGTTAACGTGAACATTTCGGAGGCAAAATAAAAGAGGAGAGAGGAAAAAGAAGAAAGGCACAGAGAAACTGGATCGGGGTTAAATGAGGTCACGAGGGTGTCCCCCTAACGGGAGAGAATGAGCATCATCATGAGACGAAAGCCCACAGAGCTCCGTCTGTCCCTGCCACGGGAACACGCAGGGAGAGGGTGGCCGTCTGCCCCCCAGGAACCGCCCCTCCCCCACCACACATGGAGTTAGCCACCCCGGGGTCCTGGGCTGGCCTTCCCCGGAATGGGGCCGACACCGAGTAGCTTGGCAGTTATGGCTCTTCTTTTGGGGGGCATTAAAGAAAACAAGATACAGAAAGGGGTACAAAAGGGGGTGAGGCGGCAGTTCATCGAGGTTGGTGCGTTCTCTGGCTTTTTATGCAGTTAACGAAGGGGCGGGTGATATGATAGAATTTAGACGTCAGGTCAACACCAAAATAATGGAACTGGAGTTTTTTCCCTCACACATCCGTACAGAACAAAGTCACCAATGGAGTGACAATGGATACAGGACATAGAAACACCAAATAACTGATGATAGAAATTCATCTGCATGTCCTAGCAACCACAATAAGGACTGTCACCAGCTCGAAGACAGATTATCAGATGGAATTTTTTTGGTCACTCTAGAAGAAGACACACTCGAAACATCAGACCACTGAACAATGAATCCTAAGAGATGGAGGAAGGTGGAGTGGATTTACATGGTTCATTTTACATAAATTCACTGCGGCAAAAACCACTAAACAGCAGAAATGGGTAAATGTTCAACTCACCCGTGGGTCCTGTGATGCCCCACTGGGCTCCCCTCCCCCACGGCCGCTTCCAGAGACAAGCTGCCCTTGCTGGGGACGCGCTGGGCTCGGCTCCCGCTGGGGTCCGCCCCGGGGCGCCTCAGGATGCAGCCGTCTGGCTTCTGAGCCACATGCAGATAGAGGTCTGGTCCCCGCAGGCGTCTGCAGCCTCCCCGGGGGCCTCGTGACCGGGTCACCCTCAGGTCGCTGCCACTGCTGCCAGTGGGGACGGTCTGCACCGGGTGTGAGGAAGGGGAGTCTGCATTTCTCAGGAGCAGACCCTCCTGGGGCGAGGGTGGGGAGCAAATCCAGGAGGCGAAGGGACACCCCTAGGGCACTCGGACGGCGAGGCCTCTTCCAGACGGCTGCACTGCAGGCACAGGCTCCGCCTCGTGGGGGTCTCTGGGAGCCCACAGACTGGGCCCCCGACCCCCGTGGTCCCTGGGAGGGCCTCAGGGACTGAGGGGGCGTTTGCTGCCCAGCACCCCGGGCCTGCCTTGCCGGGTGGGGGCCTGGGACCCAGGCCCGAAGTGCACTGCCACGCTGGGATCCGGGCACGGGCACCAGGGGCAAGGCCAAGGTCCGGTGGGCAGTGACGCTGTCTGCTGGCATCATCACACGGCATCTGCGTCAGTGCCTTCCGCGGAGCCACGAGGGCCCCCCTTCCCCCAGACAGAGGTGACTGAGCGAGGCGGGAAGCTTGCCCAAGGCCTCACTGCGGGGGAGGGGCACGGCGGGGTGTGAGAGCCACACGCCTCTGTCCCCTGAGCCTGCAGGCCTTCCTGAGAGGGTCTCTGCTGCCCGGGGCTGTGGGAAGCAGGTGCAGAGCCCAAGGCCTGCACGGCTGTCACCCCAGAACCCCCTTCCAGTGAAAGCCAACCAGGGTCGCCGTGGGCCGGAGCAGGGACAGTGTCCAGCGTGTAGGAGGTACAGGGAACATCTGTGGAGCGAGTGAGTCAGTGAGCGACTTCGGGGACCCGGGACCTCTCTGACGGGGGGGGGGGGGGCCAGGCTCCCGCTGCCCGTCCCGGTCGCCCAGCCCGGGGCTGCGGCCTCAGAGCTCCCCACTGCCCGCGGCTCGAGGGGACCCTGGGGGCGCATCCCTCTCCCACGAGAGAAGGCGCTGCTGGTGAAGCCGTGGGCTCAGGTGCACGCCCCCCCCCCAGCTCCCAGCAGCTCCCGCCCCCCGCGTTTCCGCCTTGCCAGCAGGGGGCGCCAGAGGGCGCCGGGCACAGGGGGCAGGAGCTGTGTCTGAGGCGTAGCCATCCCTTGGCACTGCATGAAACAGGGTAATGGAGTGTGAAATTCCACAGCCGCCCGGGGGGTGCCACAATCTCAGCGGCATGCCGCCGGAACAGAACTCGGGGTGCCCTTGCCAGAGCAGGAGCTGCTGCCACGCGGAGGTCCCCGCAGACGGCTGGCGAGCTTACTGTCCTGGCCCAGCTCCAGCGCCCTGCCCCGGGGAGCGGGCTGCCGGCCCCGCCCTGGCCCAGCCCCTGCGTGCACCGACCGGCAGGCTGGGCTGTCTCAGGGGCGGCTTACGGAGCGGAGCCCGGCGGCGGGGGCACCCCGTCGATCTGGTTTGCCGCCGCCTCGGTCCTGGAGAGGACCGGCCGCCCACGCCCTGGCACACAGGCCCCCCGCATCTCGCTGTGCGGACAGCCGGGACCGGAGCAGCTGGCCCTGCGGGGTCCCGGGACCGTGATCCCCGTTCTCCCCCCCAGCCCCTCCTCCGACGGAGCCTGGGCGGCTTCGGGAGGGGCCGACGGGGACGCGCCGGGCAGGGAGCTCCTTGTGCTGCTGTGCGTGCGCGCTCAGAGACCCCGCGCCGAGATGGGGCCCCTCAGGCTGCGGCAGAGACGGGTGCTCTCTGCGGGTGCTCTCAGGAAGGCCGAGCCGGCAGCGCCGGGAGGGGCCCGGCCCTGGGCGCGAGGGAAGGGAGGGGAGAGGCAGGACCGTGTGGGGCAGCACAGCTCGGAACCCCAAACCTGCTCGTGACACTCACGGGTCCCACCCGTCTGCCCCTCCAGCGGCTCCTGGAGCCCCTCGTGGGGTGCTCTGTGCCCACAGCGAACTCGCCTTTCATGAGGCTCAAATAGCTGCCTATGGCCGAGGCTATACCCGGGGTCAGGCTCGGAGTGTGGCCGGGGCGCGGAGTCCTCTTCGGTGCACGTGGACACAGGAGCACCCCTCTCCGAGGCCCTGCCTGACAGCGAGGGGCCCGAGTTTGCATGCTGGCCCCCTCCCCGTCCTCAGCACAGCAGAGAGGATGGGGCTTAGGACCTGGGCCCGGTGCATGAGGCTCTGGTTCTCGGGGTTCCTAGCTGAGGTCGGGGTGCCTGCTGGAGGTGCAGTCCCAGGCCTCCCCGTCGTCCGCTCTCCTCACCTGCCCCGCACCCCTGTGGGACGGGGAGCCCTGCCTTCCTCCCTCTGGCCGCCCTGGGGTGGAACCCAGTGCCAGGCTGGGGACCAGGGTAACGACGGCCTGGGGCACGATCGGGGTTAATTGGAGAGGGCTGGCTTGTGGGACGGCGGCCCCAGATGCCTGATTACAAGGTGCGCTGTCCCCAGCCTCTGGGCGCCGGCCCTGCATTCCCCAGCCACGCCCGACCCCGCTTCCCAAGGGGACCCCACGTGCGAGGGCCCCTCTCACCCATGGGGCGGCAGAATGTTTGCCCCTGAAAGGCCTTTGAGAGCCTCTGGGGTCAGTGCCCCTCAGGTCGCTCTGTTAGGGGGAAACAAGCTCTCGCAGACCCCCAAACTCGTACACCCCAATTTCAGAAGTGCCGTGCCCCCCGGGGAAGATCCAGCTGGCTCTGCCTGTGAGAGTTTGGGGGACCCATCGCGGGCTTGTCTCGCCCTCGTCCCTTCCATCGGCTCCTCCTCTACCTTCGAGAGTCTCCCCACCCGCTGTCACCCTCATTCAGAAGGCAGCACCCTACCCCGGCCCGTGCGTTCCCCGGGCAGAGGCCGTTTGCCCTGGTAGAACCAAGGCCATCACAGGGACCACGCTCGTCACCCGACTGACCTGTGACTATGGGTGCCCCGCCCCCACACTCAGCTGGGCACCGAGTGGGGATCAGCAGATGGTTCCCTTCCTGGGGACGGAGCCCAGGGCCCCAGGCTCCCCCCCCACCCCCACGGCTGCACACTCACTCAAGGAGGTCTGGGCGGTTACCTGGGTGCCGGGGTGCGGGGGAGTGAGCAGCAGGTTTGCGTTCAGCGAGGTGGGGCCGGACGCGGTGGCCGGAGCGGACACTGGGGGCTCGGCCAGCGCTCGCCCATCTCAGCACACAGGCGAAGTGCAGGTGAGGTGACTGACGGGGCTGTGGCTTCTGCCGCCGGTCACAGTGCCCCGATGAGGGTGGGCCCACCTGCTGGGTCTACCTTTATTTTTGGGGGGGCTGGGGCAAGTGGGGGCCCTCACATCGTACTGCCAAACATATGTCAGTTCCAAAAGAAGCTAAAGATACTGGTAAAATATTATTGATAAATATATCGTCAAAACAGACTAGACAGCCCCGTGTGGGCTTTGACTGCAGGACCCTGTCACCCGTGCTGGTGGCTGCTCAGCGAGCCCGTGCCCAGCCAGAGACCTGACCCACACCTGGCCCCACGTGCAGGCAGGGGGCCCCCAGCCCAGGCTGCAGCCCCCGCTCCTACCCCACCCACCATGCTTTGCTGTCCTTGGGCCTGGCAGCCAGCACCCAGCAGCCCAGCACCTCTCCTCGGGGGGTGCAGAAGAGGCTCGTGGGGATCTGGGAAGGGCACAGGCTCCAGGCGGGCCCGCCTAGGGCACAGGCCGGGGCAGGGGGTCTAAGCGTGTCCTAGGCAAAGAGGAGCTGCCAGGGAGGGGAAGGAGGGGAGACTGTCCCAGCCGACTCTGGCCTGGAGGCAGGTGGTTGAGACGGGAGGGGAGTGGGGAGTGGGTCGGAGTTGGCAGAGAGTCCGAGCCGCGGGACTTTCAGAAGACTGTCACAGGTCAGAGGGTTCAGAAGACTGTCACAGGTCAGAGGGGTGGCTGTGGCCGTTGGGGAGGGGACTACAGTTGCCATGGACGGAGGCCTGCGACGCTGGGAAGGGAGGAAGCAGACACTCCAGGAGGTGTGAGTGCCCACGCCTCAGCCTCCGGAACCCCAGCCGGACCCCGGAACAGACGCTGGGGCAGCCAGCACTGAGCAGACCACTTCTTGTGTCCCCCAGGGCGCCCTCGTCACCTGTGGTCCCCAGAGGCTGGACAGGCAGGGATGAGTGCCCACTGGGATGTCAGGGCACCTCTGACTGTGCCCCTTTGTGTTCAGACGGCCCCACAGACCAGCAGCGCCGGCGTCCCTGGGAGCTCGCTAGAATGCAGAGTCTCAGGGCCCCCTGCCCGGGCCTCCGAGCCCGAATGGGCGCCAGCGGAGCCCTGGAGGTCTGCGTGTGCATGGGGAATCGAGACGCGGGGTCCAAAGCCAGCCTCGGTTTCTGCGTGAAGCGGGTCTGGGGCCGCCCTGCGTGCCCTGGCCCCGGGGAGCTGGCGATGCCTCCCTGAACGAGGTCGGGGCAGGCTGTGTCCCCCAGGCCCCCGGAGTGGGCTGTCTGTCACCCATAAACCACTGGATCTGGGCCTCCTTCCTCCCCAGCCCAACCTGGGGCCTCACGGGACAAAGGACAGGAAGCCAAGGCCCAGGACAGAGGGACAGACGCTGAGGGGGCATAGGTAGCCTGTGGATTGCCCCGTGGGGCCCCCGGGGGCAGGGCACAGGGAAGCCGGGGCGCATGAGTCAGGCTGGCCCCGCTCTCCCAAGCTCGGCTCCAGCTAAATTACCGGGTCCGGCCGGCCGGCCGTATAAAGCCGCCCGCGCAGCCCGGCCGCAGTCCCTGCAGCAGACGCCCGCGATGAGGCCGCTTCTGGGGTTCCTGCTTCTGGCTGCTCTCTGCGCCGACCTGGGTAAGGGTCGCCGCCGGGGCGGAAGGGACGGGGACAGACCGCTGCCCGGCGGGGCTGGCTCTGGTCTCTGGGGTTGGGGGCTGCCGGGAGTGAGGGAGGCCCTCACGGCTGCCCCCCGTCCAGCCAGACCCGGAGACCTTGGTGTTCCTTTGGGCCCAGCTGCCGGGACATCTGGCTCTGAGGGGGGCGGCAGTGAAGACTCAGGTGAGGGGCGCAGGCTGCAGAGCCCCGGGCTGGGCCGTGGGAGCTGGGTTCGAGCCACAGTCCCATCGGTCCCGTTTTCACTGGACAAACACAGGGACTTCTGGGAGGTGGGACTCGATGCTGAGACCAGGGACACGGAGTGGGCGCCCCTTTCAGCCCCAGCTCAGCCCCTCCCCGATGACCAGGCTGGGCGACCTGGAACCAGTAGAGCACCTGCAGCTTTGGAGGCCACCGGAAATGGGGCCCGGGGAGGGGCGACACAGCCTGTGATTACCAGCGGGACGATTATTATCCGGGGTTAATTAGCCCCCTCAGCCTCCCCTGAGAGTGGGGTGCTGAGGTGAGCCTCCCGCTGCCCCAGGAAGCCCTGGGGGGTGGCGAGCAGGCGGGGAGGGGACCCGTGGGTGGAAGGAGGCCCCCTGGCCGTCTGTCCCAGCCTGGGGAGGTGGGAGAGACAGACGGAGGGGACGTGTGGGCAGGGGCGCAGGGCAGGGTGGCACGTCAGCAGAGAGACTGGCAAAGGCGAGGGGCGGGAGGGGCCGCAGGTGCTCGGAAGGCAGCCCCCAACCCCTGAGTCCTGGCCACAGCCCGCAAGGAGGGGGCGGTGGGGGCCTGGGACGCCCCTCCTCCGGGCTTGGCCTCCGGGCGGCACCTGTGGGAGGAGATGCCCCACGAAGCCTCGGCCCGGCCCCAGGACACCGGACGTCCTGGAGACCCCTGGGGGGCACCTAGGAGGGTCTCCGTGCCCCCACCGGCACCCAGAGCATCGTTAGGACAGGGGCCACCCCCCGACGGGAAGGCCTGTCTGTGGGCAGCCAGGCCTCTGAGCTGGGGGCGCTGAGCCTGACCCATCGCTTGCCT
The DNA here is from genome assembly GCA_004027375.1 of Macroglossus sobrinus. NCBI lineage: Eukaryota > Metazoa > Chordata > Mammalia > Chiroptera > Pteropodidae > Macroglossus > Macroglossus sobrinus. Next base: position 27,356 of record PVKZ01006502.1, on the reverse strand, counting down.
GTGGTTCAGCCCAAGGCATCCCCGACTCTCCACGCCGGGGCGAGGGCTCTGACACCGGTCGGCCCACCGAGGGGATGTCACCCCATTCCACAGGCGCCGGCTCCGAGGTCAGGGTGGGCGTGCCTAGCCCTACAGGACACCCTCAAAGGCACCCCTTTGCAAAAGATCCCCGGGCCTGGCCAGAGGCACCCCTCCCCTCTCCACTGCGGCAGGGTGCTCCCGGCTGGCCCACCTGCCCCCTGCCCCTCACAGGTCCTGGGTCCTCCTAGCCTGGTGCCAGCTGGCCTGGCCTCTGCCATGCTGCCCCTTCTGCCTGAGGGTCCTTCCCCTGGTGACACATGGAGGTCCACACACCTGTGCACGTCCAGCTGCAGGGCCGTCCACTGCAGGAAGCCGTCCCAGATGGCCCCGCCCTCGGTCAGGACCACACGCCCTCCTGGTCGGGTGGCCCACAGCGGCGCTGCACCCCCGCTCCACCCCACACAGCGTTATGCGCTGCCCCTTGGCCACCCCGGGCGGCCTGTAGGGGGCTCGGGGCCAGTTGCCTCTCATGGGCTCCCTGTCACTGGGACCTGGGGCGGGTCACACTGCACGCAGGGACTGGTGGGGACCACGGCCTTTGGCGCAGACTCCCCAGTGACGGGCCTGGGACGAGGTCGCCGGCAGCCCCAGGCAGTGAAGGGCCAGCCAGTCCTTCCTGTGAAGGAAACTTTGCACACGCCCCGTGTGCAAAGTCGTCGTCCCATGTGCAAAGTCGTCGTCCCATGTGCAAAGCCGTCAGAGCCACAGTGGTCCCCGGTCCCTGCACCAGTCCCAGCCCACGGCCTCGTGAAGGGGCCGGGGCAGGGGCCCAGGCCACCCCGGCCTGCAGGGGGTCCCATCTTACAGGTGAGGGCACTGCGGCTCGGAGAGGGAGGGGACGATGACAAGTAGGACCCAGGCCACCTCGGAAGCCGACATGCTGCCCCATGTCCTCTTTTGCGAGGACACCTGCAGACACCCACGCCCCTCCCTCGCCCCCACGCCTGCTGTCAGGCTAGCGCTCACCCACACAGGGCCGGCCACCGCCTCCGTGTCCCAGCGCCACCCCTCCCAGGGGACCAGTAGCATCCCTGGAAAGAGGCAGGGAGGGAGGGAGGGAGAGGAGGCTCAGCGAGAGCCAGCCAGGCGGCGGCCGTGCGCATGCGCAGGCAGCGGGCATCCGGGCATCCGGGCACCGAGCGTCCTCGTCCTTGCCGCCCCAGGCCAGGCCCCCACCCCCGCCCCCCTGACGGCCTGCACTTCCCTCCCCCAGCCCGGGCCCTGCACTGCCACGTGTGCTGCGGCCACGAGAACTGCGAGTCGCTGGCGGAGTGCGCCCCGACGGACAAGTACTGTGTGATCACGCGGGCCAGTGAGTAGCCCCCACGCCCGCCCGGCCGCCCCCAGAAGCCCGCTGCGTCCCGCCCCACCCGGCCAGGCCCTTGGGGACAGCGTCCCTTCTCGGCGCGCCCGGGGCTGTCGGTGGCAGGGGTGAACGCGGCCACCCTTACGGTCCCTAACAGTCACGTGCCCATGGCGGGGTTGGCTCCGCCAGCTCCTCAGAACCGAGCAGTGGGCTTTACGGTTTCAGAGTGAGTCCCTGCGGAGCAGGACTTGGGGGTGACAGTGACCGACCGGCAAGGTCAAGGTGTAGGTCGGCCCCAGGAGGTCACATCGCGGGCATCTGAGCCCAGCCAGGACACGACCCTGGGGAGTTCAAAACCTTACCGGTGGCCGGGAAGGAACAGCAGGGGTAGGTGGGACCCTGAAATGAAGGGGGCCCCAAAAGCTGCTGCAGGGTTGCCCCTGCCCCCGAGCGAGAAGGACGTGTGAGGTGGACGGCTGCGTGCTGTCCGTTGGGCACCCGGACAGGTAGCAGAGAGCAGGGGCTCTGCGGGGGACAGGGCGGCCCCCTGGGGTCCCAGGTCGCCCTCTGTGCCAGGGCTTCCCAGGGACCCCGATGCTGTCGAAGGCCGCCCCAGCTGGGACTCAGAGCCCCTCCCCCGTACGGGCAGGCACAGTGTCTGGCCCAGGAGCCCCCTGAGAGCACCCAGGGCCAGGACCCACGCCGGGGTCTGTCTCCCCACCCCCCAGCCGACCCGCGCCCCCCTCAGCCCAAGGACGCTGCGGGGGAGAGCCCTGTGCCCCTCGAACGCCTCCCTGGCTGGGTGGAGAAGCTGCCCGAGAACCGGCCTGTCACTTTCTCAGGGGTAGAGGACAGCCGGCCACCTCTGGCTGGGCCCTGGCTACAGAGGCCACAGGCGGACACTCTCTTCCCTTCAGCCACCTGGCGATGGGCCTGGTACAAGGCGGGGACCTCAGGGTTCTTGGTCTCCAGGGCAGTGAGAGGGGCAGACAGGACAGCGCTGCTGCCCCCTGGTGGCCCCTCCTGGTGGCGCCAGCAAGCCTGCTCCCCCCAACCCTCAGGCTCCCTTTAGCCCTGACGCCTCAGTTCTTACCGGAGGCATGGCTGGACTCCCCGAGGGCCCCAAGTTTCAGACTCCTGGCCTGCTGTCCTCGCCCTCACCCCACCTCCCGCTTGCCCCGCCCTGGCCACCTGCAGCGTCTGTCTGTCCGTCCACCGTCCACCTGTCCAGCCAGGCAGCACTTCCTAAGTGTCTCCTGAGCGTGGGGCCGTGCCTGCCCTCCAGGGCCGGCAGACGTGGGGACAGCCAGACAACCTGACCGTGTGATGACAGGGGGCCAGGCTGACAGCTGGGGGGGGGTGTGTGTGTGTGCTCCTCAGGAGGGGCGGTGAGCAGGGACCTCCCCCCACGTGTGGAGGGTGCTGGCAGACCTGCGTGGAGCAGAGGGACGGGGTCCTAGAGCAGCAACTGTGGGGACACGAGCCCTAAGCCTGGGCCTCCGTGGACCCGTTTTCTGGGGACACCTCCCGCCACAGGCCGCCCAGCGATGAGCTGACCGGCTCTGGCCTGTAACGAAGAAAAACGGCAGAGTCCCCTGCTGTGCCCGCTGAGCCCGGCCCGGGGTGTCCGTCTGTCCTGCGACGGGACCCCCCAGCTGTCCCAGCTTAGTATCCCAGTGCCGGGCCAGGGGCCTGGTGCTCGGAGCCCGCCCCGCGAGGACGTGGCTGTGCGCAGACGTCAGCAGGTGCCGGCGGTGGGTGGCACACGGCGGGCACGCCTGCCCAGGCCTCCTTGGCAGAGACTCAGAAGGGCTGAGTACCTCGGCAAACGCTGCTCCTGTTACACTCGAGCTGCAGAACACAGTGACTGATCGTGGCGCTTCAGCGGAGCTGTTGTTATTGGGGGGCAGGGAGAGAAACGCCACGTCCGTCCCGTGTCCTGCCCCGTGCTGCCCCCCGCGCGGGGAAGGGCTCTGTCCCGCACTGCCCGGTGCACACGACGAAACGCCTGCATTTCTCCCGCACCGCTCCCCCGCAGCCCGGACGCCGCGGGGTCGGCTCCCGCGGCCCCCATCTTCCAGGAGGTCACGGCATAGGGCGAGCAGGTGCCGCGGGGTGCGGGGCCCCAGCCCGTCCTGGCTTCTGGGCGAGGGTCACCGCTTCAAGCCCCGTCTGAGTGACGTGGGCTGAGGGGAGCAGCTCCTGTCTCCTGCCACCTCAAGACCCTGTTCAGGTGTCCCCACTGCGCAGGTGCAGGAGCCCAGCCTGGGGTCTGGGGCTGATGGCGGTGATCGCTCAGGTCTGCTCTCGCTCCCCGGAAGGGACCGGGGTGAGTGTGGGGCCTGGTGTTCCCTGTGGACCCTGAGCCCAGAGCAGAGAGGATCCCAGGTGTGCGTCCGTGGGGAGGAGCGGAAAGTGGGGCGAGGGGAGCCTTGCGTCGCTCCCTGGTCCCATGGCCATGATGGAGCCTGGTCTGAGGGCAGACGGGGCTCCCCTGGCCCATGGTCCTGAGGATGAGGTCCCCACACACAGCGCCAGGCTCTGGGACTCCGCGGGCAGCTCCCAGGGGCCCCGGCGCAGGCCGTGGCCGCCGTGCGGGCCGTGCGGACGGCGGGGCTGCAGCCCCCTCCAGGGACGGAGCGCCCACCCACGGCCCTCGCCCCTCTCTCCACAGCCAACCCTGGCGGCATCCTGGTGATGAAATCCTGCGCCCCGACCTGCCCCAACAGCACCGTGTCCGCGGACGGCCGCGCCCTCTCCGTGTCCTGCTGCCAGGGCAGCCAGTGCAACCGCAGCGCCGCGGCCGGCCTGGCCGGCAGCCGTGTGGCCCCGTGGGTCAGCGCCTCGGCCGGCCTGCTCTGGCTGCTGCTCTGGGTGGCCTGGTGACCCCGCCTGCCCGCCAGGGGCCGGCCCTGGCTCTCGCCCGTCCCCTGCACACGGGTGCAGGCTGCAGGGGCTCCGTCTCCAGCCTGTGCAGCTCCTGGCAGACGCCCCCCTGCGGGAATGGCCCCGTCTCTGCTGTCACTCCCCTGTTTGCCCCAGGCCACACCCAGCCCCCTCGGGCTCCCAGCCCAGGGAGGGAGGTTCTCCCCCACCCCTGGGAGCCCCCCCCGGGAGCCCACCAACGCCAGGGCACACCTGCTGAGCCTCGCACTTCTGGGGGACCCTCGGCCCTCTGCTAGGGTCCTGGGGTCCCCTGGCCATCGGACGTGGGAAGAGCACTTCAATTCTCAGCGTCGTCTACCCCATTTCGGGGGCTTCTGCGGGGGGGCCTCCCTCTCAGGCCTCACCCCAATGACCCTCTCGTGCCAGGGAGGCGGGTCAGAGGTTTGGGTGTTGGATCTTCAAGGTTCCTCCCCGCTCCTGTGATCATTCATTCATTCATTCATTCGTTCACCCACCCGCCCACTCTTTCTCTCATTCGCTCACGTCTCAGCTGGTGCATTCATTCCTCACAAACCCTCAGGGCTTCATCGGGCCAGGTGCCCTGGGGAGAGCCGGCTGGTGGCCTGCCTCCCAGGCCTCGCCCCGTGGGGCTCAGGTGCTGACTGGTGCCCTGCCTGCCACGTGGCGCGGCCCCGCCTGCCACGTGAGGAGCTCCCCGCCTGCCACATGGGGCAGTGACCCCTCGCCGCCTGCTGTGGGGCCAGGCCAGGCCTCCCGGGCGATCCGTGTCGGGTGTAGGGACCCACTCTCGCTGGGCCTCTGGGGGGGGTCTCCCTACACCCCCGGGGCACCGCTGTCAGCCACTCCCAGGCTCTCACGGGAGGAGAATAAAGCTGCAAATCCTGCTCTGTCCTCATTCTCCGAGATGTCAAATTTGTGGGGGGCTTTCTTTGTCCTGGGGCCCAGTCCCGGCCTCCCTGCCTCCTCCACAGGGCCCCAAGTCCCTTCTGTCCCCTGCTTCTCTGTCCCTCACGTTCCTGCCCAGACGACAAGCTTCCTGGCCACGTGAGTGGGGTGTGCCTCCCACCCGCTTGGCAGAGCCGGGACAGCCCGGGTGCCAGGAGAGGGGCATCATGGCCTTCGAGAGTCTCCCCAGTCGGGCCTGCGCCTCAGTTCTGGGCACTGAACACACCCAGCCTCCCCTCTCCCCTCAGCCCCCATCCCTCCCAGAGCCTGGCCTCCTGGTGGCAGCGTCCCCGGATGTCCCCATGCACGCCCCCAAGGGATGAGGGTCCTTCTGTTCCCAGCAGCCACCTCTCTGGGCTCGCAGGGCTGCCGTCCCCCAGGGCCTGCAGGGACAGCCTGCCCTCGGTCCCCTGTGCCTGTGGCAGTGCCGTGGCAGCCATTCTGTCCAGAAGCGCAGTGCCCCCGAGGCCAGCAGTAGGGCCTGCCTTCCGCCCCGTCCTGCCTGGAAGACGAGGTGTGTTTTGGGGGGCCCTGCCATTTTGGGGTGACCTTCCGTGGAACACGATGCCGCGACTCCCTCGGGGCCCCTGCAGGCCGCTCGGGCAGGCTCCGGGAAGCCAGGGGGAGGGGCGAGGGGCCGTGGGGGGCGTCCGTCCCTGGGGCGAGGCTGGGGCTCGGGTCGGGCCTCGGAGGAAAACCCGGGTGCCACACGACAGCCCCTCCTCCAGGAGCCTCCGTGCCCAGAAGTCGGGGTGGGGCCGGGACACTGTGTATGGGGCAGGGACTTTCCCTCACGGGGGCGGGGACACTGAGGCACCGAAAGCTGTCTGGTTTGTTGCTGGTCGGCAGTTTCTCCCCCCCCACCCCTCCCCCCACCCCTCCTCCACCCCTCCCCCACCCCTCCCCCCGACGGCTTCACCACAGTCGTCAGCCAACAGATATGCAGCGCGCCCACTGCACGCCAGGGCTGTGTGGGCGCTGGGACGCCTGTGGCAAAACAAACTTGGGGCCACAGCCAGCAACCAGCACAAGCATGTGGCCCCACAACTCCTGACAGGGCTGTGGAGGAGAGGGGGGTGAGGGAGGGGATGCTGGCCTCTCGGGGGGAGTTCGTGGCTGCAGCAGGACAGCAGGTGCAAAGGCCCGGCGGCCGGAGGGGCTGGGAGGGCTGCAGGGAGCACTGAGGGTGTGCAGAGGCACGCCGGCCGAGTGGGGCCCCTGGGCCGTTGGCCAGGGCGGCTGGCTTTGATCCTGAGGGGCTCCGTGCTGCTGCTGCCTGTTCAGGGAGATTCTGGGGCGGCGTGGGAATGGGGCTGTCGGGGAGGGTTCTGGCTGCACCCTAGTATTCTGGGCCTGGCGGGCCGGAGTGCAGACAGCTCGGGCAGAGATGCCCCGACAGCCAACAGGGGGGGCCTTCTCTGGTCCTTCCACACCGGTCCAGCTCTGCGTCACCTGGGGCGGGAGGTCAGGGCTGGCTGTTCTGTCCCGGGCCTGGCTCAGGGACTCCCGGGCCACCATGCGTCACCCTCCTCCACCCGGCATCCCCTGCCCCGCAAGGAGCCACCCATGCTCCTTGTTGCAAAACATTCCCGTGTTGAGATGACACAAAGCATTGATCCCTTAAGCCCTGGGATTATAGTCAGGAGCTTCCTTGCAGGCCCCGCTTGAGACCCACCTTCCCCTGGGGGCCTGTCCCCACACCCAGAGCACGTTGCAACAACACGCAGAGGCCCTGGTCCAGGGACGGGCGCCAGAGCGGGTCCCTGAGGCACCGGGCTGAGCCGAGGGCGGCTGAGCTGTGCTGTTTCACACACGAGGCTCGCCAGCTGCCTGAGCCCGGGGCCCCGACGGAGCCCGCTCAGCTCCTGGGCTGCCTGGTCGATGCGGACACGGCCCCGCCGGCCCCCGCAGACTAGCGTCGGCAACCTCGTCCGAGAGACAGAGGATCTCGGTAGAAGCTGGCCACGTCCGAAATCCAGGTCTCGCTCACACTAGGGAGGGCAACGGTCCCAATCCCGGCTGCTTCCCAAAACTTAAAAAAATTCCCAGTTGTCCTGGCAGTGTTTTGATGAGGCTTAAAGGGTGACGGCGTCCAAGAGGGGCCGTTTCCTGTTCCCAAGGGACAGGGCACGAAGCGATAAGGCCGGGGGGTATCAGGGAAGGGACTGCCGGTGCTGCTGTAGGAGGGGCCAGTGCCAGAGAGGGACAGACGGCCCGACAGGGCGTGTGGCATCCGCGAGGCGTCCTTTTACTTCTTCGGGGTTGGGGCCCACGGCGCCCCTCAGGCCCCCTCCTCCCGGGGATCGTATGGTTTTGAGTAAAAAAGGCAAGTTCATGTGTCAGTTATCACAGTCCCAGAGCGGCCGCTGACCACTGCAGACCTAGGGCTGTGTGAGGCCTGGCGGAGTGTCACCCCACGGTGCTCGGGGATGACAGCAGGGCCAGGTGTACGTGTGTGAGTGACAGAGGGAAGCGGAGACAGAGACGTCATTGTAACTCACTCCCAGAGGCTACGTCAGTGGCAGGAGTGGACGAGCAGGAGGGTGGACGGATGGATGGACGGATGGGTAGATTGATGGATGGAGGGAGGGAAGATGGGCGGGTGGACGGAAAAGGATGACTGTGAGGGTAAGTGGATGGATGAACACGTGCGTGGCCGGTGCGTGGATAACGGCCAGAGGGGTGGACGGATGGATGGAGGGAGGGATGGATGGACAGATGGACGGATGGATGGATGGAGGGAGGGAGGGATGGATGGATGCATGTATGGATGATGGACGGTTGATGGATGGAGGGATGGAGGGATGAAGGGATGGATGGATGGATGGATGATGGACAGTTGATAGATAGATGGATGCATGGATGATGGATGGTTGATGATGGATGGAGGGAAGGATGGAGGGATGGATGGATGGATGCATGGATGATGGATGGTTGGAGGGATGGAGGGATGAAGGGGTGGATGGATGGATGGATGATGGACAATTGAAAGATGGACAGATGGATGCATGGATGATGGATGGTTGATGGGTAGAAGGGTGGACAGGTGGGTGGATGAGTGGATGGGTGCTGGAGCAAATGAGGGTGAAGGAGTGAGAAAGGACAGTGAGAACGGCCGGTGTTCGCTGCGACCCACACCCACACTGTCATGGCGCTCGAGGGTCCAGCCCACAGTCTGCTGGCTGCAGTGGGAGGAGGCTGAGCCCTGGCACAGCAGAGGGGGAGCCCGGGGCGGGGGGCGAGGGGAGGACACACACCCTCCCTCCCTAGAACGCTGGAGGACACTCGTGCGAACATGGGGAAGATAACCCCCTCCCGGCCACCTGACTCTGGGGCCTTGGGGTTCCACATTTTGTGGCCCATGTTCCTGAGAGCCTGTGGGTGGGGCCTCGAGGTCCTCACGGTCCCCGTGGCCCTGCCCGTCCCTGCCCTTCTGCCGGCTCACTCCCCGACGTCACGGAAGGACGCAGCTTTCTTCCCAGCCCCACCCTCCCGAGGCCCAGCGCGCCCCAGGAACGCAGGCAGAGAAGCCGACGGACGGCCAGGGCCCACGCCGGGCTCTGTGGAGGGTGTTCTGGTGCTGGTGCTGGCTCAGGCGTGGGCAGGGACCCCGTGGGGGTGGGGATCCCGTGGGGGCATGCTCAGGGGATCGCCTGCCGGCCTCTGGGACTGGTTTGTCTCCCTGGGACCTCAGGAACCTGGGGCTCCAGCCCAGCCGTTCCCCGGAATGGGCCGGGCCCCGAGGCGGTGGGGGCTGTGTACTCTGGCAGAGCCACAGCAGCCCTGCCTGGACGAGGCGTCAGCGCAGGGGGGCAGAGCTGGCCTCGAACCCCAGCCTAAGGACATGCACTGTGCCCAGAGCACCCCCAGCACGGAGGGGGGGCGTTTCTGGAGAAGAGCTGCCTGGGCCGGGCGCCCAGGGCGTGCCCACGCCAGGCCCTGGGAAACAAGGGAGGGCGCCCTGCCCAGGCCCGTGGCCCTGTTTGTCACGGTGACTCCTCCAGGAGGGAGGAGTGGCCGGGCCTAGGTGTGGAGCAGAGCCCCAGGCGGGGGCAGGCCCGGCTCTCACTGTGCGGTCCAGGGCAGGCCTTGGATGCGTGTGACCAGGGGACAGAGCAGGTCTGAAGGAGACACTGCGTCACTCTGCTACTGACTCATGGGGGACAGTCACCTTGCCCCTGCTGGGAAAGAGGACAGGGGGACATTGAGGAGTGCCCGGTGCCCAGGCCACGCGGGGCCTCTGCCCAGACGCCCTCCCCTGCTCCTCGCTCAAAGAGCTGCCCCCCAGGCCATCAACCCCGTGCGGGGTGCACCGTGGAGCATTGCTGCTCCGTCCCCGCGGCCTCCCCAGATCCTGTGTGAGCCCCGAGGGCGGGACCCTGTTCCTTCTCTCCGTCCCTGCTGCACCCACAGTGCCCGGCGTACACTGGGCCCTTCTAAAACATCGAGTGAGCGAGTGAGCGCATGGGGTCTCTCCAGGCAGAGGCCGGCATTCTGGTGGCCCTGGGCGTGGCTGAGGCAGCGTTGGCTTCAGGCTCTGAGGTTTGGGGGTGCCTCCAGCGGGCTAAGGTACCCACCCTCAGCCCAGGGCTGCACTTTCTGAAGGCCTAGATGGCTGCCATGCCATGCTGAGCCAGGAGCTTCCCCCTCTCGACGCTGAGACCCCAGGGCCCCGTAACCGGGAGGTCTGGGCCCCGAGTGCTGCCCCTCCCCAACTCCAAGGCCAAGACCAGAAGGGCGGGCAGGAAGGCAGAGGCCGGGACAGGAGGAAGTAGTAAAACCTTCAGGCCGCAGGTCTGGGCCGGCCCCGCCCTGGCTTCCTGGCCAGCTGGGGGCTGGGGCTGGTGGCACTCCTGGCCACACGTGCCCTCAAGCCCCTGCTGGTGCCATCCCTTGTGCCAACACTCTGCTAGTACTGTGAGGTCCAGGGGCAGGGCTGCCCCCAGAGACTGGGCGGGAGGGAAGTGGTGGCTTTCTCCAGGGGGTGCAGGAGGGGGAGGGAGAGGGGTCAGGGGCGATGGGAGGACGTGTCAGATCCTGCCCCACTTCCCGGTGGCCTGGCACCAGCAGTCAACGGGTGCTGGAGGGGTCCCACGTAAGAGGCCTTGCGTCTCCTCCCCCACCCCCTGAATCCCAACCCCTGACTTCAGGACCACGGCCAGCTCCCAGGAGGCCCTTTCCAGCTGCACAGTCCTTGGTTCCCACGCCCGCAGGCTCCTGCCATCCCAGCCACGGGAAAATTCTGTCCGGGGCTGTACTTGGCGTTTCTGCTGGGAAGACCCCAGAACAGGCAGTGACCTCCCCGTGGGGAGCCCTGCCAGGGACCGAGGCCTTCGAGGCCCCGTGGAGCCAGGGCCCAGCTGCCTCCTCTGCTCTGGTGCCTGGCTGCTGCCCGGTGGCCTCACGCCCAACCTCTCCTGAACCCCGATATTCCTGGGCCCCGCAGCTCCACTAGGACTGACAGGAACTCCAATCCCCAAACCCGTTTTTCCAGCACCTTCCGTGCTCCCTGCCTGAGTGAGTCACCCCTCCCCCGCTGCCTCTCCAGCCCCAGGCCCAGCGCCGATCCCTGTGTCCTGCTTCCCGGGCCTGTGGGCGCTGTCCCTCCCACCCGCCTGGGAACGGCTGTGCCTGCTGAGCGGGGCCAGTTTATCTGTCTGGGTGAGGACAGGGGGACCCCCACATGACTTGCCTTGTCAAGTGAGACCCCCGTGGCCCTAGACGAGCCCCTGGGAGCTGGACCAGCAGCACGGGCAGCGTCCCAGGCTCGGGGGCTCCCGCCGGCACCCCCTGCACCCCGGGGTCCCACGGGCACCGCCACACCTGCACCTTCGGGCGAGTCCCGCCCCCTGCACACTCTTCAGGGACAGCAGCACGGAGCGTCACGGCCACACCCTGGGGCCCTGCACTGTGTGTGGCTCTGACTTTACTCAGCAGGGCTCGGGAGCTGGCTGTTGGGGCGAGCGGGAGGAGGGGGCCGGGGCCCAGCGGTCCTCCGTGGTGTGGGTCTCTCGGTGGGGAAGGTGCTGGGGCAGGCAGAAGGGTCCACAGTTCCCCCTAAAAGGAGGGGCCGAGGCTCTGCCATCACACCGCGCCCCTCCCCCACGCCAGGTCCCACTGGCCTTCGCACCCCACGCCAGGCCCAAGCGCCCCTCTGGGCAGAGGCAGGCACAGCCCCCAGTCGCATCCGGCCCCCACCCTTCCCCGTGCAACCAACCCCAGGCCTAACGTCTCCGTGGGATGCCTGGCTTCTGGGGTTCCTCTTCCAGGCCTCTGCTGGGTGGACCCAGGGACCCCAGCCCACAGCCCAGGAAGGCAGGACCAGTGTCTGCCTCTGCCCCCCGGTCCCTGGGCACAGCCCTGGGCACCCGTGGGGCATCTGCACAGACCCCCTCTGTGACCCTATCTGAGAGGGCGGGGAGCACAGGGGAGAGAGTGAGTGATGGGGGGCTGCTGCAGAGAGGGAGCCCCGGGAGGCGGAGGGCAGACCCCGGGAGGTGGAGGCAGCGGGACAGAGGCCCCTGCAGCTGGCAGGCGCAGGCAGAGCGTGGGGGCCGGTGGGTGTGGCCCAGAGAGGATGGGGCAGGTCCTGCTGGAAGACGGGGCCTGGCTGGCTGCTCACCCCGCCCCTCCCACCAGCGTCTGTCCCAGCTATAAGGCCTCCAGAGAGCCGGGGGGCCCCCACTGCTCCCAGAGACACCCCAAGATGAAGATAGTCCTGCTGCTCCTTGTCATCCTGGCTGGGGCCGCTGGGCCAGGTAAGGGTCGGGCTGGGGTGGGCAGCTTTGGCCAGCGGGCCAGACCCTGGAAGCCTGGAGGTGTGGATCTCAGGATGCAGAGAACCCTGAAACCATGGGGTGCGAGACTCAGAACTAGGGGGGTGGAATCAGACTGAGGATGTTTCAGAGGACCCGAGATCGGCCCAGGGGACAGGCACTCTGAGGGGGGGGTCGTCCGCAGCCGTCCCGAGATGCCTCCCCCGGGAAAGACAGATGCTTGGGTCATCCGGTCCCTGCCCTTCCTGTCCCCAGGTCCCACCAGGACAGCCGTTCCTCCCACAGGCTCAGCTTGGCCAAGGGCACAGTCCCCCCTCAGCTCCCATGCCAGTTCAGCCCCTGGGGTGGGGGCTTAGCTGTTTCCAGAGCTCTCCGAGGCCTGTGGAGTGTACCCCCCGCCGGCCACCTCCTCACCATTCCTCTAGACGTGCCTAGACTAAGACACCTCCTTTGGGTGTGGTCCCAGGGCTGGGGGGTGCAGGGCTGTCCCCACCCACCTGCTGAGGCTGTGTGCAGGGCAGGAGCCCTGGCAGGCCCCGGAGGACCTCAGAGGGGACAGGCCTGAGGCACCAGTGGCTCTGTCCAGGAGGGGCCTTTTTGAGCTGCGAACTCAGGCTCCCCTGTGTCCCTGAGGGGCCTCCCCGGTGCTGGCTGCGACCCCCGATACTCTCCCCCTGCAGCCCAGGCTCTTCGCTGTCACGTATGCTCCAGTGCCACCAACTGTAAGAAGCCTCAGACCTGCACGGCCAGCTCACGCTTCTGCAGGACCATGATTAAGGGTGAGTGATCTGGGGGCCAAGGAAGGGGACCAAGGAAGGGGACCCTGCAGCCCAGCCCGGAGCTCTGTCCAGGTGCCCCCAAGGGCTGGGGGCCCATCCCCGGGGAAGTGGGAGGGAGACAGCGACAGGTGGGTCGTGGTGGCGGCAGAGGCCGGGAGCTGGGACCTGGGCAGCTGTGGCTGCCGGCGCGGCGGGTGTGGGGCTCAGAGGTGTAACTGCACCCATCGCCCGCAGTGGAGCCTCTGTCGGGGAACCTGGTGGAGAAGGACTGCGTGGACTGGTGCACGCCCACCTACAACCAGCTCAGCCAGGTGAGCAGTGGCACGTCGGGCACTCTCTGCTGCCAGAGCGACCTGTGCAACGAGCGGGCGCTGAGCGGCGCCCCTGCCCGCGCCCTGCTCACCAGCACCGCCCTGGGCCTGGCGCTGGCCCTGGGGCTCCTCGCCCTCATCCTGGGCCCCGGCCTGTGACCTGCCCCCGCCCGAGAGCAAGGCCTCCCTTCCTGTTCTGGGAATTTCCATGCCCCGCCCAGTTCCTGCCTCTTCCTGCCCTGGGGAACTCCACGGCCACCCCCCAGCCGAGCCGGGGGGTTCAGAGGCCCTGGGCTGGGAGCCCCTCGGAGGCTGCGGAGGCAGGTCCTGCTGGCACGGAGAGCCCACCCTGCCCCGAGACGAAGACGCAGCCCCCTGGGCAGCAGGAGGGCAGGGGGCGGAGCGTTCTGACCCCTTCTGATTTCGTTTTCATTCTGCCTCGTTTCCGTTTATTTTTCTACTCAGAACTCTGCACAGGAATAAATGACTGAAAACCAGTGTGAACTGTTGTGTCTGTGTTGATCCCGGAGTGGAGGGGTGGGGTGGAGGCCACCCAGCCACACAGGTTCCTGAGTCCCAGGGCACGGTCACTCGGGGCCAGCCATGGCGGCATGTGTGCAGCTTGAAATGCCACCATCATTCCCCACCCTCAGAGGGGACAGGACCTTCCCCGGGCCCCTCTGACGCCCAGAGGGAAACGCTCCTGCAGGAGGCTGGATCAGAAGGGAGCACCAGGCAGAGGGCCTTGGAGTCTGAAAGCCAGGCCCCTCCCACCTGAAGCCAGGCCCCTCCCACCCCAAACCAGGTCCCTCCCACTGGAGGCAAGGCCCCTCCCACCTGAAGCCAGGCCCCTCCCACCTGAAGCCAGCCCCTCCCACCAGAGGCCAGGCCCCTCCCACCTGAAACCAGGCCCCTCCCACCCAAAACCAGGTCCCTCCCACTGGAGGCAAGGCCCCTCCCACCTGAAACCAGGCCCCTCCCACCCAAAACCAGGCCCCTCCCACCTGAAACCAGGCCCCTCCCACTGGAGGCCAGGCCCCTCCTACCCATAGTGGGAGGAGGAAATTCTGGTCAGACCTTGGTCCAAGAGCCTCCAGAGAGGCCAGCTTGGGCCACCCCAGGCTCAGCTGAGCCTTGGAGCTGTTCGGACACTGCCTGTCTAGTCGTGGCCAAGCTATTTTGAGTCGACCTCATGAGGCGAGCCCAGTGGCCCCCTTGGCACCCTCACCTAGGCGGAGAGGGCTGTGTCTGTGTGTGAGAGATCATTTGGGAGCCTGGTTCTGGGCCCGCTGCCTGGGGTCTGTGAGCACCTTGTGAGCACCCTGCGGTCACAGACGGCCAAGCACGGAGGAGCGGAGGGCTCAGGTGCCCGCCTCCTGGGTGACTCCACACCCTCGGGTCTCATTGTGGTCCACACAGTGCCCTGCATTCCCCAGGGCTGGCACCCTTGCAGACCCGTGGGACGCCCCACCCCAGCACATAGTGGAGGGGTGGCAGCTGGCGAGGAGGAGCTGGTGGCATTTTTGACCCTGGGCTAGTCACTCACCTCTTAATGCCCCCGCTTGGGAGATGAGTCACTGTCCCCAGTCCGTGTGGGGGGCACTGGGGACCCTGCGGGGGCGCTGGGGATCTGGGTGTTTGTGAGTAGGGCCGTGATGGCGAGGCCTTCTCTCTTTGCCACCAGGCCATCTGCCTCTGGAACACGCCACCACAGACCCCTCTGCGGGGTTGCCCTCCCTGCCCCTGCGGGTCCCTGCCCCGCCCCCTACATCCCAGCCCCACCTGCCCAGGGTCACCCAGGCCCCGTCTTGTCTTCGCCAGTGACCTTGAGAACAGCACTACACTCCCAGGGCCTCAGGTCCCTACATCTGCCCTTGGCACCTGCCTGGAAGCCAGCGCCCCTCTGTCACCTGTGGCGACACGTTGGTGGCCCAGCCTGGCACCCTCTGCCATGCTCCTCGGGGCTTTGGAATCCTGCCTGGTGCTCCCAGAGCAATGCGACATTCCTCGGCAGCACGCCCCTTGGTGGCCACTGCCACGGGGGAACCCTCCTCTCGCGAAGAGTCCCCTCTGTGCCCGCCCCCATGGGTGGCTCTGAGACGCCCCAGGGCACAAAGGCCGCAGACCATCCCTGCTTCCTCGAGCAGAAGCCACGCCGCTGGTAGCCGTCCCATAGCAGGCTGGACGTGGGGCTGGGCGCTGAATCGGGGGGCGGTGCTGAGGGGTGGGGAGCAGGGACCGCTACCTCAGGGGCGGGGAGGGCCCTCTGTGCTGGCGCAGCTCAAAGCAGGGTGGGCAGGTCCTTCAGGGCCCTGGACTGGAGAGCAGGCCCCTCCCGCAGGCCGCTGGACGGGAGGAGGGCCCGCTCCGCCCTGCAGAGCACGGCGTTGCAGGGCCAACTGTGGCCGCACGGACCGGGAAGAAGCCAGCACGCGGGAGGCCGCCCGCACGCTCCGGGGAGGGCCAGCCGCCCCCTGTGGCCGGAGCAGCATCTGTGACCTGACGAGACTCGGGGTTGGAGGTCACAGGTTGCAGGGCAGCTGCCAGTTATGGCTCCCAACCCACGACCTTTAACCACCAGCCTCCGAGGGTCCCTATCCCGCCTCCCAGCCACCTGGCTGGGGTCCCACCCACCCCTTCAACAATCCTAGACCCAACCCGACACCAGCCCTGACCCTCACCAGGTCCCACCTTAGGCGACAGGCCGGGGCCGGGGTCTGCCAAGGTGCGGAATGGGCGACCCCTGACCCTGCGACCTGGCGGAGAGGCTGGCCAGGGGTCACTCTGTGGCTCAGGCTCACATCCGTGTCCATGCGGGATACTGGTCTGCAGTGTGTTTTTCCTGGGCTGTCCATCTGGTCTGGGTATCGGGGTGAGGCTCGCCTCCCTGTTTTCTGGATGGGGTTGTGTGAAATTCGTATTATTGTTTCTCTGAGTGCTTTGTAGAATCCACTGGAGCTTTCTTCGTGGGAAGACTTTTAACTACAATTTCAAATTCTTCAAAGAGCCAGCAAGTCAGGTTGTATGTCTCTTTTGGAAGGGCCTCGCTAGCCCGTGTCTTTGGGACCTGCCCATCTCACCTGTTATAGTATTTAGTGGCATAACGTCGTCCAGGTTTCCTAAGCATCCTTGTAACGCCATTGTGACCTGTCCTAACGCCGTCGCTCTCGTTCCTGACATTGGTCACTCGTCTCTTTCTAATCAGTCTGATGAGCGGTTTGCAAACCTTACTGATTAGTCTCAAAGGATCAGCTTTTGGTTGGATCTCAATGTCCTTTTTCCGTTTCGTTACTTTTTGCTCTTATTTTTCTTATCTTATTTCTTTTGCTTACTTGGGGTTTGATTTGCTCTTTTTCTGTCCTAGTTTCGGAAGGCAGCAGCTTAGGTCTTTGTGTTGAGACTGAAAATTCATCAAAGGAAACCTCCCTGAAGTGTGGGCAGGAGGCCAGCAGGGGGAGCGCGCGCACAGCGTCGGCTGCAGGACGCACCGCCAATCACGCCCCGAAGGAGAAGCGGCCGCAGGGAACCCGGCTCCAGCCGCTCAGCCCGCGGCAGACCCTTCGAACTCTTGCTTTTCCCCAACGGACTCTTCCAAAACGATCCCTCTCGGTTTCCTCCTTTTTCTTTATAAAATACCGTTTGCTCTTCTTCTCCTTTGTTGGACGTGCTGATAGCTTTTGCTATAGCTTGAGTGTCCCGGATTGCTAGTCTTTGTTTTTCCCAAATAAACGCGTTTTTTTTTTTTTTTCTGGTAAGATATAATTGACTGCTTTCTTTGCAAGGTCAACAAGAAATTTTTTTTTTCTAATGCAAGCATTAACGCTAAATTTACCTTCTCAGCACTGATTTGGCTGCATCCACCAACTGATAGATGGTTTTCGTTTTCCTTCCGTTGGAAATACGTTCTAATTTCCTTTTCAATTTCTCCCTCGACCCATAAGGTATTTAGAAACGCATCGTTCTGTTTCTCAATATTCAGAGAGCTTAGGGATTATTTTTCTGTTCTTGGTTTCTCGTTTAATTTCACTGCAGTTCAAGAAAAACAACGTGCATGACCAAAAGGCTTGTAAATTTATTGAGATTTGTTTTACGGCCCAGAATACAATCCGCCTTGGCAAAAAAAAAAAAAAAAAATTCTGTGTGTACGTGAAAAGAATGTGTCCTGTTGGGTGACGCGGTCTCTACAGGGGACGCCTGGACAGTGCGGGTCTGAACTGCGTGAGCTCACTCCTAGGCAGCAAGGGGACCCTTCAGGTCCAAATTCGTGCTGTTCCATGCCCAGCTGTATTTTCAGTCTGCAGCTGGGCGTCCTCGGATGCAGAGAGCCGATGGCTGGGTGTCCTCGGATGCAGAGGGCCGACCCAGGTCAGGCTCAGATCTCCAACCACACACGTGGTCGGTCCCCCAAGCCCCGTGTTGTGCACGGGCCAGCGGTACCTGCCTCCCCAGCAGGTCGGGTCGGTGGGCAGTCTTCTCCGAGCCCTTTTACCCATGATGCTTTTGTCCACTTCTCTCGGGTCTTTAGCCAGCAGTGTGGAAATCTCTGACTGCGACCGTGAACGTTCTTTTTCTTCGTTCAGTTCTAGCAGGTTTCTTTTTGCTTTGTGTATTGGGAAGCTCAGCTGTTAGGTGCGTAAACATTCAGGACTGTGCTGTCCCCTTAACGAACTGCCCCTGCCCCGATGGTTACGAAACGCTCCCCTGCCCTCCTGGTTAATGTCCTTTGCTCCGGAACCCACTTGGCTTGACATGAGCGCGGCCACTCCTGCTGTCTGCTTTCTGTCAACGGTGCCAATGTTAGCACCGAGGGGCTTTCTCTCTCCTTTGACTTCTAACGCGCTGGTGTTTGCATACGCTCGGGTGTTTCTCGAACGCCCCACACGCTTGGGTCTTCCCCATTTCATCCAATCTGACGACCACTGCTTTTTAATCGGGGCGTTTGGACCATTCAGTGTGACGTGTGTAGTTGGGATTAACTCTCTCCTCCTGCCATTAGTCTTCTCTCTGTCCCACCTGTTCTTCTTCTTCCCTCTTTTTCTGCCTTCTCTTTGACTAACAGAGGGATTCTTGATGATTGCATTTTCTCTCCTTTGTTGCTTCCTTCAGTGGAGCTCTTTGATTTTTCTTGTCTTTCTCTGTCTTCTTTTTTAGTGGTTGCTTTCATGTAGAGAGCACACATCTCTAACTTATTACCGCCTGTGTTCAAGGATTACTTCCTGTCTGTGGCGTAGAATACACTTCCAACGGTGCCATTCTGCGTTCCACCCCCCAGCCCGTGCGCGCTGCTCTTGTCCTAGAGTTTACCTTGACCTTGGCTAGAAATTCCCTGACGTACTGTGACGACGCTTGCCTCAAACAGTCAATTATCTCCTCAAGCAATTTAAAAAGAAGAAAAGAATTGCCCCCTGGTCACGCACGTTTCCGGGTGACACAGCATGCCCTCTGCCCAGAGAACCTCATGTCACAGTGCTTGAAATGCTTTTGTTGCTTCTGCCTTCGCGTGTCGGAGGAAGCTTCGTTTCGCCTTCACTTTCCAGAGATGTTTTTGCGATTCCAAATCGTGAATTTTCCTTTCCATCAGGGGGGGTTTCAGACATGGCGTCACTGTACCGGCCCGTGCCGCTTCTGACGAGACGCTGCCTTCCACACCGTGCGTCGGTGCCTAACGTCTGCATTCCGTGTTTTCTCGTTGTCACTGGTTTTAAGTAATTTGACCGCGATGCGCTTTGGTGTCGTTTTCTTCGTGTTTCCTGTGCTTGGGGTTCATTCAGTGTCTGGGTTCCCTGCGTTTATAGTTTCCATCGAATTTGGACAAAGTTGAGCCATTATTTCTTTGGCATTGTTTTTCCTTTTCCTCATCCTCACTCGTCCCGGGACTCCAGCTACGCACATTAGGCCAGCGGCTCCCTGAAGCTCTGTCCTTTCGTTCAGTCGCGTCTAACGCTTTATCGTCAGGTTCTCTCCTCTTTTATCCGCAGTCTGATCTGCTGCTGATCCCACCCGGTGTGTGTTTTTTTATCACAGACCTACGCTTCACCTTCAGAAGTTCAATGAGTCTTCCTTTTGCTCTCCCACGCTCCTATTGCCCGCCGTCTTGCATATATGAAACAGACTTGTGACGTCTATTTTAATATCCTTGCCACCAAGGATATTAACGTAGATAATGCTGTCATCTGTGTCGCTCGTGGGTCCGTTCCGAACGTCTTTGTCTCCCCACTCACATTTTCCTGCTTCTGTGCGTGCCTGGTAGTGTTTCCAACTGGCTGTCAGACATTTACGTGGGTGAATTTGACATCGTTGGGTGCTGAATTATTTTCTCGTTAAATAACTTTGTGTTTGCTCCTCGGGTGCAATTAAGTTCCTCAGAGATGACCGGACCCTGTCAAGGCTGGCTTTCAAGCTTTGCTGGTGGGGGCGGGCGTGGTCTCGGGTGGGCGGGTGGACGGAGGCAGCGTCTTTCTGTACACCTGTTTGTAGGTTTCGCTTCCTCCCTCACACAGGTGACCTCCCGCCCACCCTGTGCGAACTCTGCTTCCTCTTGCACCTGTCTGGGAGGTTCCTCGAATGCCCCATGGGCACCACCTGCAGACGGGGAGGCCCCTGCTGTGCGCTGGGGGCAGGCAGCTCTCCTGTCTCTGTGCTCTGCCCTGTGAATTCCCACGCCCCTCTGTCCCCTCGGTCAGGAGGCTGTGGCTCTGTTTGGGTCTCCGTCCTCCGCCGTGGCCTGTGGCTCAGTTTCCCTTCACTCCAGGGTCTTATTGCCTGAGCTGCCTGGAATGCAATGTCTGAAGAACGTGGCTCGGGTTTTTTGCCCCTTTTTTGGTGGTTTAAGGCGAGGTGGTAAGCCCAGTCCTCACTAACCTGTCCCGGTCTGAGGCCGCAGCCCACGGCATGCTCTGGGTTTGACCTGTGTGTGTGTGCGTGTGTGTTTTTTTTACGTGCATTAGAGTGTGAACTTATTTGAGGGGGAGAATTTTTGGGAACATTTGTCAGTTTTATTCCCTCCTGTGTTGACTCTGGGCGCAAGGGACATCTCGGTGACTGTGTGGCACACGGGGTGACCAACCATCCCCGTCTCTGTGGAGGGACTGCCTGCTTGGAGCTGGAGGCTCAGCACCTACGGCCCCCAAATGGTCATCTCTTTTAAAGAAAGAAAGAAAGAAAAAAAAACCTTTAAGGTTTTTATTTCACATTAAAACAAAATAAAAATTTGAGGGCCCATGAAAATCTTAAAACAAAACAAAAGCTATATGTCAGTAAAGTTCTATAAAAATACGATGATCTAATGTCGGCATTACGGTGGGAAGGGTCCGTGGATAAACGGGAGTTGTCGGAGGCTTGCTTTCCGCTTTGTTAGCTGGGACCAGGTGGGAGGACCCAGGCCCAGAGACACCGGGCAGCTTGAGAAGGTCGCAGAGTAGGTGAGGCGGGGCCAGACAGGGACAGTGGCCCAGCGCTGCTCCCTGGGGGTCCTGGGGGAACTGGGCTGAAGGAAGCCGGCGGAGCGGCCGGCGGGGGTATCGGGGGTGTCGGGGGGACTGAGCGATGCGGAGTGCGGGGTGAGCGTGAGAGGCCGCTGGAGCCGGGAAAGGAGAGGGAGGGACGGGACAGGCGGGGACCGCGCCCAGGCTCCGTGGAGATGGCCCATGAGGAGCCTGTGAGAGCCGCGTGGGCGTCGCTACGCGGCCGCGCACGACGCGTCTGCGCGCGGCCGGCTGCCGGCGGTGTCGCAGCGTCCAGACGCCAGGGCCGGGGTCCGAGTCCCCGCGGGGCAGAGGAGCCGGGGGCGGGCCGGGGGCGGGCCGGGGCGGGCCGGGGCGGGCCGGCGGGGGCCTCACGTGCGCCTCTCCGCAGCTGGGCGGCGGGGCGGGGCAGGGCGGCCTCAGCCCCGCGCATCGAATCGGGGGACGCGCATCGGGGGACGCGCATCGGGGGACGCGCATCGGGGGACCCGCGGTCGGACGCACCGAGGGGCCGGCGGCGGCCGCAGGTGAGTCCGGGGCGCGGCGGCGGAGGGCGCCGCATAGGGGAAGGTCCCCGACTCCTGCCCAGTCGGGTCCCTCCGTCTTCGGGGTGGGGGGTCCCCGGGAGGGGACGGGAGGCGCAGCAGCGCTAGCCCGGCCTGGCTCAGGCCTTGGGCACCGAGGCCGACGCTCGGAAATGGGTCACGGAAGGAACCTTCTCGGGGAGTGGGGGGGGGGTCTGATCTGGTCCCCCGGGGCGGGGCCCGGAGCCCGGATGTCCCCGCAGGAGGAAGGGGGTCGTGGGCCTGGTTCACCCGGCTCCCTTGCCAAGCGCCCCCGGAATGCCCTCTACGGGACGCGCCGCAGGCTGGGTGGGGCCGAGGCCGCCGGGAGCTCCTGCAGCGGTGGGGACAGGCCTGAGAGCCCGGGCAGGGCTCTGGGCGTCTCCCTGGGAGAGGGGGCCCTAAGAGCAGTAGGAAGTGGGGCACTCACGCAGGGACTCCCCAGGAGCGAGCGGGAATGGGGACCAGTGAGGAGAAGCCCACCCCGGTGCCCGGGAGCCAGGGCCCCTGCATGACCCACCGCCGGGAGGGTCTGGCCCTGCCCCCGCCCCCGCCCCTGGGAAACCTGAGCCACACCCAGGGCGTCTGAACGGGGCTGAACCAGCCGCTCCTCTGCCCTGGGACCCCTGCCTGGGCACCTCGGTGACCACCTGTCTTTGTCGCCCTGTCGCTAGGCGGCGGTGACCCCAGTGGACCAGGAGCTCGGGAGAGCTGGGGCTTGTCCGGCCGCCTCTGTGCCCTGCCGCAGCCCCACCCAAAGCCGAATCCAGGACCAGCTGCTGTTCGCCTCCCCACCCCCGCTCTGCTGCCCGGCCCCAGCCATGACACCCCTGCTCGCCCTGTGCCTGGTGGCCCTGCCTCTGGGTGAGGGAGGGAGGGTGGGACCGGTGCGGGGTGGGGGGCAGGCGGGCTGGAGGTGGGGCGGGAGGCCAGTTCTCCTAGCTGTTCTGGGAACACCCTGGGGAAGGTGATGAGACCGGGGCCTCTCCTTGCGTGTGACCCCGTCCCTGGCCCCCAGCCCAGGCCCTGGACTGCCACGTGTGCACCTACGAGGGGGAGAACTGCTTCAACCCCATGCGCTGCCCGACCATGGTCACCCACTGCATGACCACGCGCACCTGTGAGTGGCTGGGGTGCCCCACAGCCCTTCCAGGGGAGACTGAGGGGTGCGGCTCCCGCGGGAGTCGGCGGGGTGCCCCCACAGCCCTTCCGGGGAAGACTGAGGGGTGTGGCTCCCGTGGGCCTCAGGACCCTTTCTGGGAGCCCCCCGGAGGAGCGGGGACCTGCGTGACGGAGTTGGGGCGCCCGGCGTCCCGGCCCGTCTCAGGGTCCCTGCCGGCCTCCCGCCCTCCGCAGACTACACGCCGACCAGGATGCGGGTGAGCAAGTCCTGTGTGCCCAGCTGCTTTGAGACGGTGTACGACGGCTACTCCAAGCACGCAGCCACCACCTCCTGCTGCCAGTACGACCTCTGCAACCGCTCCAGCCTGGCCACCCCGGGGGCCCTGGCCCTGGCCCCTCTACTCCTCGCCACCCTCTGGGGTCTGCTCTGAAGCCCTGCCCGCCCGCCTTCCCCCCAGGACCCACTCGAAGACAAAGCTCTGAGAGGCACAAGCCCCCGCTTCACCCTCGATGCCCCGCCCCCCTCTGGCCTCCCCACCCACGTGGCCTGGCTCGCCATCCATTTGGAAAAGTTGCTCTGACACTGGGCCTTGCAGAGGTGGCTGGCCTTGGCGCAGGGGCCACCTCCTCAGGCCCAGGATGGCCCCAGCAATGCGCTATTAATAGGTCATTCAGCCAAGGCATCCCCGGTGCCAGGGAGGTGAGCCCCAGCTGCCTGGCAGCCCGGGGGCAGGTGTGGCCTGAGGGCCGAGGGAGGAGGAAGGCCTTGTTTCCAGCTGTCCTAGGGAAGCGCTCCGGGCAGCCTTGGTGTCAGACAGGAGGAGGTCCCGAGGTCTGGGTGGCTTTTACTAAATGCGGTTCCCGCGAAATGCCCAAACTAACACAGTGTTTACAGACGCAGCTGTAAAGGCATGAGCAGCAGCTGGATGAGTTCAGCCACCTGCAGTGAAGAAGTTAACACGCTGTGAAGGAAACTCAGCGGAAGCAATGGCTGAGCCTCCCCTCCCAGAGCCGCCTGCTTTCCCTGCTGCCAGTAAATAAAACTACCCCAGGACAGCCCCGTCTGTCTCCTCGAGCAGAGAACCCCCAAGCGGTGAGCCCCTTGAGCTCCCTGACATTGGCACAGAAGAGGGGGGGCTTCCCCGGAAGAAGCCCCGGAGGCCCCTCAGAAGCTGTGTCCTGGCCGTGGGAAGAGTCTGTGCCGCTCAGCCGAAACCTTGACCTTCCGCTTCCTCCGAGGCCATTGGCTGGTGCAGCAGGTGGGGCAGGGCGCGTAGTCCGGGCTATATTTGGTCAGGACTGAGAGCTAACCCCAGCCAGGGCTATTTTGGGCAGGGAGGAAGGGAGCTGGGCTGTGGGCCACCCGAGTCTGCTGATATTAGGCCTGCAGAGCCCCAAGAAGGGCGCCCTTCACCACTCAGGCTGCGTATAACCGGGCCCTGGAGGGGATGTGCCCGCCCACGTCAGACGGCCCGGGGTGGGGGCTGTGGCAGGGGCGAGTGAGGCTGCCGAGAAGGGGGCGGTCCCTGAGGGTAGCTCCGCCCCCCGGCTCGGCCCCAAAGCTGCGGGATCCGCTGGAGGGGAGGGGAGGGGAGGGCGGGAGCTGTGGGCCCCGCCGGGTCTTCTGTGCGGTAAATCAGGGAGTGGCCTTCAGGTCCCCGGAACCCAGCTGGGTACTGGGGCCCCCCAGGACCCAAGAATCTGCATTTTTTAAAGCTCCCACAGGTGAGCTCATCCCCGGCCAGGCTGGGGAGGCACAGGTCTGCCCGGCACTGGGCGTCCTGGATACGGGTGGCCCAGGGAGCGCGGGCCACCCTCCCTGTGAGGCCGTGGCGCCCAGCCAGGTGTGGGTTGTCGTGGAGCTTCGTGCCACCAGCACTGGGAACCCGAGAGTCGCGAGTGTGGCTGGATTTCCACGGACCCCCATGTCATGCAGTGCCGCACACTGCCCACCAGGGGGCCCCCCGTCCTTCCCGCTCCCCCTTCGGCGAGTTTTGTGGGACCCTACAACTCAAGGTGGCCCGGAGCTCATCGGGGCCTCGCTGTCTCACTGACAGAATGAAATGACAGTCCTGACAGAATGACATGACAGTCTCCACCGAGCTGAGGCCTCACGAGAATTAATGAGGCTGTGGGCGCACGCATGCAGCCTCCGGGCTGGCACACGGGGGACCCTGGTGGATAAATGGACAGAAAATAGATGGAGACCCTGCTTCCCGAGGTCTGGGCAGTCCCAGGGCCACGCCCCTGCCCCTGGCTAAGGCTGAGCCCAAGCCCTGACCCAACTCTGACCCCAACCAGTACGCCTCTGCCTTTATGCCAGGGTCCCCCTGTTCCCTGACTCACCGTGCACCTCCCAGGTCACGCCAGCATCTCG
The DNA here is from genome assembly GCA_004027375.1 of Macroglossus sobrinus. Classification (NCBI taxonomy): domain Eukaryota; kingdom Metazoa; phylum Chordata; class Mammalia; order Chiroptera; family Pteropodidae; genus Macroglossus; species Macroglossus sobrinus. The sequence goes on along the minus strand of PVKZ01006502.1, from coordinate 2,726 downwards.
CCCAGCGAGTGAGTGAGTGGATGGAGGGCTGGGCCCGCCCCTCCGCCCCGCCAGCCCGCTCAGCGTGGGTTCCGCCTCACCGCTGGCTGCTTTGTCCTAGACTCCTGTTCACCCCGGCCTTGACCTTCTGTTCACCCAGTCTTGACCTTGGAGCGAGCAGGAGGGAGGACCCGTGGGAAGGGAGTGAGCGACCTCACCGGGGTTTCCCAGAGGGGGAGAGAGAGAGAGACAGAGACAGAGACAGAGACAGACAGACAGATGTTGAGACGGGACCCCAAGCACCCACCCGCCCCAGCTTTCTGGCCCCTGACCCCGTTCCACCTGGGAGCAGCGCCCAGCCCTAAGGAGCCCACCAGGTGGAGGGGTGGACAGGAGCCACTGGGCGGCCAGAGCAGACACACGGGGCCCCGGGCTGGCCGGGCCCACTCCTGTGAGCCCACCTGCTCTGAGCCACGGTGCCCGCACCCCTCCAGCTCCTGGCAGGATGGCCGGGCGCTTCCGCAGCACTGGCCCCTGCTCGCAGGCGTTGCCTTTAGGGGCACTCACCGTGGGTCATCAGGCCCCTTTCCAAACCAAAGGCCTTTCTGCTGCCCCTCCCCCGACCGTGGCAATACCCATGGGGCCTGGCCCTGCAGTGTCGTCATGGTGACTGAGAACCACACACACTCCCCTCGTCACTGCTAGTGAGCCAGGCTGGGCTCCTGGTGGGTGACCCAATGACACGTGGGGACCTGAGGGCACTCGGAGGGGAGCAGGTCGTCCAGCTCACCCGGCAGGCAGGGGTGGGGCCGGTGCTGGCAGTGGCCTCAGGTGTCTGCAGACCTAAGCCTCTTTCTTAGGGGTGGGCTCAGGGCACCATGTGTCCTCACGCCCAAGGACGCTCAGCCATCAAGCCCTGGGGGCCAGGCCGGACCCCAGGGTGGCCTGGCCTTTCTTGTTGAAGGTAATTTTGTCCTCGAGTGAAATGATTGTTCCAGAATGAGAAAGGAAAAGACTGGACGAAGCTTGATTGGACGGTCCGTGGAAGTTACAGTCCTGCCGGAAGCTGTGAAACTTCCATTAGTAACTAACGTAACGCTTTCAATCGTTGGTCCTCTGACAAAATGACGTCATCCATGGATCAGTATTGCTGGGGACACATGGACGAGGCCTCAGAAAGCGCGCGCCTTGCCTGGCCCCGGAGCGGAACCCTGGGACCCCGGCCTAACGGGACTGCATTCCGCCACCCGCACCCCTGCGCCGTCGGTCTGGGTGGCGACTCGTGTGGTTTCCATGCAGGTGCACGCCACTGCCTCTCCTGCAGCTCCAGTCCTCCTGGAAGGAGTGGTCCCCACCCGGGGGACCTCCCTCCAGAAGGTCAAGTATTATGGCAAAGCACAGCCGGTGCGTTCGGCCAGTTCCGCAGCATTCCCGCTGCGCTCCTCGTCCTCGTCCCCGTGGCCTGCGGAACAAACCCCCAGCACCATCAAAGGCCAGCTGGCCAAAGGCGCAGCCTTCCAAACGCCTCGGCCAGAGGCGTCGCTGATGGCCCTTCCCACCCTCAGATACACCCCCTGGGCCTCTTAACCTCTCACCCTTCGGGATCACTACGGGGAGCCCCAAAGCCAGCTTTCCGCTGTTACGAGAGTATTTTCAAGGTCTGGCTACAGCCTTACAAACAGCCACACTCAGCCGAGCCCTCTCCTCACAGTGCGACAGACCTCGACACCTGCCACCAGCAGAGTCTGCTTATTGGCAAGGACACCACCCAAGGGCCCTCTCTGACCTCAAGGAAAGGTCTGTGTCAGTGCTGTTAACCCCTGCAGCCCCGGCTCCGAGGAAGGGATGCTCGGATCCAGGCTCACACCTGGACAAGGCCCCCGGCCCGAGCGGGCCTGCTCCCCACCGGCGATCAGAACTCGAGAGCGGCCGGCATCCGGGGCACGGCGTCCGGGGCGACCGGGGCGACCGCGGCAGGCCTGCGACTCTCCCTGCGGCTTGTTCGCACCTGCCTTCTCTTTCCCGGAAGCCCGGCGCCCTCGTCGGCACCTGCCGGCCCCTCCCTGGTCGCTGGGCTGGCGGCAGAGACCGAGGCCCGCCCGTGAACCCCGCATCCTCCCCGCCACCAGCCTTTCACCTGCTCCTAATGCTGCCGCTCGTCTCACGCGGGGGCCCCTGGATGTTACCTTTGGAGGACAGCCCCCGCGCACAAGGATGTCCCCCATGGCCCCCGCGCACAAGGAGGTCCCCCACGGCCCCCGCGCACAAGGAGGTCCCCCACGGCTCCCGCGCACAAGGAGGTCCCCCACACCCGGTGACGACAGCACTCTCCCGCCGGATGTGGGGGACTTGGGTGCAGCCACCTCCTTCGCACCCTCGTCTGTGTGAGCCGTGCCCGTCCGTGGTGCACCGTGCGCCCCACCCCACACCACCCCACGAGCGGGACCGGTTCACAGCGGTCCTTTGAAATCGGAGGCCCCTTCTAGAACGTTCGGGGAGCACTGAACGTTCTGGCCTTCTGAGCGGTTTAGCTGGTCACCTTCGGGTTCGGGCTCCTGGCTCAGGGCCACCGTGTGAACTTGGTTTATTATCTGCTCTTCATTTTGTTTTGAACAATTGCCTTAAAACTCTGCACTGGTTGCCTGTTGAACCTCTGTAGAAACGGTGCCCCCAACAGGACGATGCTGGCCCAGCCCTTCGAGGTGATGTCCAGGGCCTACGACCCTGACCTGGTCACACATGAGCCC
>PVKZ01006501.1:0-34349 GCA_004027375.1 Macroglossus sobrinus | reverse complement strand
GGGGGGGTCTAATCTATATGACCAGTGAGGACGGGGGAGAGGCACAGCGTGGAAAGGTAGGACTATGGAAGGCCCGAGGCCAGTTCCCAGCCCCGATCCATGGCTTCCCATGGTTTCCGCCCAGGGACTGAGTGATTTTATTTTGTGCGGGGCGGCGGCCCCTTAAAGACGCTGGCTCCCCTTCTCAGGAGTGGGGGACGGGTTGTCAGCCACCCCAGCGGAAGCCTCCCTCTGTTCTGAGGGTGTCCCCCGCTCCCATCGGCACGCTGCCAGCTCTGGATGCAGCCCCATCTCACACCTTAGTTCCCCTGCCTGCTCCCTACTTTGGGATGAGTTCATGGGGGGCGGGGCTCACAGCTGTGGATGAAAAGGGGGTCCTAGGGAAAGTCATCTCGCAGGGTGACCTTAATCTAGAACAGAGGCACGAGAACCTCACGAATGGGCTGGATGTCAAACCGGAGTGTCCTCGGAGCCGGCCGTGTGCTCTGGACAGGGGAGCCCCGCTGATCAGTCAACGGCCGGACCCCGAGGAACCCACAGCACAAGGGAAGATGCCGCTGAGATGGTTGTTTTTCCGCCGGGAGGGAGAACAGGAAACAGGGACGTTAAGCTGGAGCCGACACAAGTTGAACATGAACCGTGGGTTCCGTGCTTCCCCCTGCAATGTCGGGAGGAGGCATCAGGGCACCTAAGAGGGTTCGAGGTCCCTTGTCCTGCCCCACAGGAAATGCTCGGTGATGTTTCCCGGCTGAAGGGAAGCATACGTGTGAGGACAAGGACGATTTCTCCTCTCTCCCCCTCTCTCTGAAATACGGTGAAAAGCAAAACGTATAGCACTGTCTTCTGACACATATCGTGGGCATGCGATACCCATGTGACACTCGTGACAACTAACACATGGCGGGAGGGTGCTAAGGGCCCAGCTGGTCGCACTATTTCTATGTTGTACTAAGTTCAGGGTATAGATTGCGAAATCTGAAAAACAGATGCAAAGAAGGACACCCCAAAGTCCTCCAGGGGGTAAATTAGAATAAAATTCTATAAAATATTTGACAGCTCTCCCCCCAAAAATAATGAGAGGCAGAGAACAAGAAATATAGGGACAGAGAGAAAATGAATAAAACGGTAGGCCTAAATCAAACCACATCGATAATTACAGTCAATGTGACCGCACGATCTAATTCAAAGATAATCGGGTAACAGGACACACGCCATCTGCAAGAGACGCAGATTGAAAATAAAGGCAGGAAAGCCTGAAGATGGAAATGGATGGAAAATGACACCATTCTAAGCATCCTGGAAAAGGCCTTCCGTTAAGGCGAGCGTGGCTTCGTGAGGACGACACGGCCACCTCACACGTGTGACGGAGCCCCCCCCCCACACGCACACGCAAAGCAACGTTGACCCAGCCAAAGGGGGCGACAGAATCCCACAGCCACCGCTGAACGATCAGACGAGGAGGGGGCTCCGGACACTTCCAGCGCCTTCCCCTAGCTGCGCCCTGCGGAACTCTGGGATTGGAGGCCGACTCGGGGTTGCCCCGTGTAGCAGACAGACTTGGGGTGCAGGCAGCACAGGGATAGGGAAGTCGGCGAGGACACGATGAGCAAAGAAGACGCTGGGCCCCAAAGGAGGCACTGCCAGAGCCGTCGTGCAATGACAAGGGGTGGATTTTCTACATGTATTTTATGTTTCTCTCTCTGATGACATGGGGTGACCCCCAAATCCGTGCAGCGTCCCCTCTCGCGCACCTGCGTTCACGCAGCCCCTGCCAGCTCTCGTGGCCTCTGATTCCAGGGACCCCTCCTGTCAGACCCAAGTGCACAGCCCGGGGTGGACGACACGATGGCAGGTCGCACCGTCCACGGACTGCAGAAGAACTGGGGACTTCGTGACCAGAAAGGACCCTTCCTTGGAAGGGGCGTGTGATGCTGAAGTAGGCTGGAGACCTCAGCTCCAACGCTCCAGTGTCCTTTGGCGCTCTGAGGCGGCCCAGACCAGCCGGGGGGTTTGGGGGAGGGGACAGTGAGCAGGGTGAGCTTGGAGGACCCACAGGGTGGACGCTGGGACGGCCCGTCTATCTCCTCGGAAACCCAGCTGCTCCCACTCCATCCAGGGGCCGGCATCTTCCGCGCCCCGCGGGACGGGCGGAGAGGGCGGTGGGCTGGCTCAGATCACGGTTTTCTCTCAGCTGAGACGGACATCACCGTTTTAGAGCGCGTGCTCGGTGGCATGGGGCACGGTCACGCTACTGTGCCACCCTCAGTGCGATCCAGTTCTAGACATTCCCAGGGTCCCGACAGGAGGCTGCGCACGTGCTGGGCGGCCGCTCCGGTCCTCCCTGCCCCCGGGCCCTGCCAGCGTGGGCCTGTCTCCAGCCACGCGCCCATGCGGGACACTCCACGCGACGTGGCCCTCTGCGCCGGGCTTGTGTCACGGACGGCCACGTTCTCACGGCCACGCTGCAGCCTGAGAACAGTGAGGGGGCCGCCTGGGCGGGGACGGGCCCGCACCGCCCCCCACGTCCTCGGCGGGCCCCAGGGTCAGGGACAGGGCGGCTCTAGTGACATGGCAGAGAGCTGTCTCCCTCTCCGCCCCCCCATTCATTTTTTTTTTTTTAAAGTGACAGTATCAGGTGTTAGGAAATGCTTCTGAAGTGTGGGTTTTAGCCAAGGGCGTCTCGTTGTCACGTCGCGGCCTCGGACCCAGGGTCGGGTTTCAATGAGGAAAATACCGACGAGGAAACAGAAGGAAACAGGCCTCGGCCGCTCAGGCCTCCGGCCGCGTCTCCGCCAGCAACCGCCTGGAACGCAGCTTCCCTGTCCCCGGAACGCCCGGTGGAGAGTCAAGACGGTCGAGCCGGGCTCCGTCTCCATGGAGACGGCTGTGATGCCACACAGCGCTCCCAGGATCCCGCGGGACCGGGCGCCTCTTGGAGCCCGTCGGCCTGGCCTGTGCCACGTCGGGTCCAGCTGCCCGCCCCCGACGCCCTGTTCTGGGAGACGCCCTGTTCTGGTCGCCGCTGGGTTGAGCCCTGGTCCCTTGTCGCCAGCCCCTGATGCTGTGTCTGGGGACCAGCCGGCCACCGAAGCCCGGCGCGAGTCCCCCCGCCAGCCTGATGGAGAAGGGCCTGCGGGCCCTGCGGGCCGTGGCCGACCGCGACCGCCACGCGCTCGAGTGCAGGCTCGGCGGGAAACCGAGCGCGCTCTGCGAGTCGGCTCACGCCGCGGGCTGGTTCTGCCGGCGGCTGGTACGGGCGCAGGGGCCTGGGGGGTGCCCCGCTCCTCCCTCGGGGTGGCCAGCCCGGGGAGCCCCAAACGAGCCTTGGTGACGTCGCGATCGGTAGATTCCGGGGGGAGCAAAGCGGGAGGGCCGTCGGCCCGAGCCTGCCGTGGGGGCGGCTTGACAAGGAGCAAAGCGGGGGGCAGTTAGGAGTGGGGGTGCAGTTAGGCGGGGGGCCCGGCTGGAGAGGCGCGGGGTCTGCCCTGCGTGGAGGGAGCCTGGAGGGTCCCCCCGCGATGGGCTTCCGGAACGGACGGCGGGGAGGGGACGGTCCCCGCACGTGGGGTCCCCACGTGCCAGGGCCGTCTCCACGCAGTGTCCTCGTCCAGGACTCCAGCCCCGGGGACACGAGCTTCGTGCTGGAGGTGGAGTCACTGAGGAAGATGTTTCTCCAGAGACCCGACTGCCCCCAGCTCTGCACGCGAGCCACGTCCATGTCGCATTACGGTGAGACCCGCCGGAGGGGCCCCCCGCCCCCCGCAGGGAAACCAGCGCCATCCCGGGCTGGAGGCCCCCCCCCCCGCCTGGCGCCATCGGCCTGCGGGGCAGCCCCTGCTGCCTGCGAACCCCTGTGACGGTCACTGCGCGTGGACAGAAGGGGGCCCCCTGCTGCGACGCTGTTAGAATGCCCCTCCCAGCTCCTGCCCCTCTGTGTCCACGCACCAGGGATTCAGGAGGGCTGGGGACGAGGGAGAGGGAGCAGAGAGAAGGTTCTGGAAGCTTCTGGCAAGAGGTCCACGTGGCCAAAAACAGCTCGGTAGGCCCCGGCACTGTGAGGAGGCTCAGCGGCCGTGCCGCGGGCCCTCGAGCACGAGGCTCAGAGGGCGGTGAAGGCAGCAGCAGTGACCGGGCATATTGGCCAGGCCAGGGGCCACCCCAGACCCCGGCCTCCGGCCCCGCCATCGCTGTGGCTTGTGACAGCTTAGACTAGCCCGGACGGGAGGGTGTCGGTGGCCCTTGGAGCGGGGGCCGTTTGTACAGATGGGAATGCGGGGTGCAGCCCTGGCCCCAGGAAGGGGCCGCCTCTGGTGGCGGAGACTGGGCTGGCCTGGCCAGTGTCCCGCGGGCGCCCCAGCAGTGGGCAGGAGCCGGGGCACGGTCCCACGGGGGAGGGTCCCCTTTCACCCTACTGGGCTTTTTTAAAAAAACGGAGTGAAACACCCGTCTGGAGGGGGGCCGGGACGACGGGTGGGCCTGAGCCGCCATGGGCCAGCTCCCCTCACCCCGCACAGGCTCGGCCACGGGGGTCCCGCTGCCCCAGGGCGTGTGCCTCGGCTCCGAAGCCTGGAAGATGAGCGAGGACTCAGCGTCCAGCCGGAGGGGGTCCGACACGCAGCTGGACGGTGAGCGCGGCCCTGCTGGGCACAGGGGTCGTCTCCTGGGGCCCCCCGCCACCCGTGCGTCTGTGCCTGCATGCGCGCCCAGAACCCCGCTCTCCCGAGGGCTCCTGCTCCGCGGGACGCCCCTCCCCGGCCCCCTGCTGACCCCGCGTCCCTGACACGGGGGGGATAGTCCCCCCCGGAGCAGAGAGACCGACATGCTCTGTCCCGACAAGCGCATTCGCTTTCACTTGTCCGAAGATGACGCCACATCCCGGTGTCCCTTTTGCCTGAAGGCGAGGAGGCTCCTGGCAGGGTCCGGGGCCACACGTGCACGGGGCCGCCGCCGTCGTGCTGACTCCCGGGCCCTGGGCATCCCTCCACCTGCCCTGCACCCCCGGGGCCTGGTGTGGGGCAGGGCGGGCAGCAGCGGCCGGACGGGAGGATGCAGAGGAGCCCGGCTGGGCAGCGAGGGCTCCCTGGGGGGACGGCATCCTGGAAGCCGCCGCCCGGAGCCGGGAGCCCGGGGCCCGGGGCCCGGGGCGGGCCTGACGCCCGCGCGTCTCCCCAGGGCCCCTGCTGCCCTTCAGCAAGAGCGCCTGTGAGTTCCAGCACCTGCGGAAGAGGAGCGAGTCACAGGCCTGGAGCCCGGTCGCCGGCAGCCCGGTGCTGGCGCAGAGCCGCCTGAGGACGCGGGTGCCCTGGTACATCTCCGTCATCCACGAGAAGGTAGCGCCGGGCCCCCGGTCCGGGCGGGCTCTGGTGCTGGAACCTGGCAGCGGTGCCCACAGGTCCCCGGACATGGCCTGAGCTGACCTCCAGCCCTTCCTGGGGCGTGTGAAGCGGACGCTTTGTCAAGCCTCGGGCCCCGTCCATTGTCACCCAAAGGGTGGCGCTTTAAGCCATGGTGGACCTCCCCGTCATGCCGGCCGGCCGCTGGCCAGCGTGCATCGTGACCTTCGACCTTCTGACCCGGGCACGCGACTGGGAGAATGTTCTCTTAAACACAGCGGCCAGCGGCTTGTCACGCACAGGCCTACCCGTGCGGGGACGTTTATGTCACCTCCCCTCCCCCCCCCCCCCTCCCCTCCCCTCTCACGAGGGACCCTGACCCGCGCTTTCCCCCATCTCGTCATTCCCTCGTGTGATTTCGGCGTCAGAGTTATGTGGCCTCAGAACCAAAAAAAGGTGGGATGAGTGTCCCCTCGTTTCTGTTCAGTTCACATCGGATCAGTGATGTGTTCGTTAAATTCTGAAGAAGTCATCACTGAGGTTTTCTGCACGGTTGGATTTTAAAATGACACATTCAGTTCCTTTTGAGGTATGCAGGTCCCCCCTCCCACACCTCTCTTTACTCAGTTCCGCTAAGCAAGGTTTTTCTGTGCGTGACAGTCTGTTGTCACCCCGCTGTGGCTGCAGGAGACTCTGCAGGACGCGGCTTCCTTCATCGGGACACCGCTAGCTCGTGCCTGCCCCTCTCTCTGTCGGTCTTTTCTTAGTCTCGGCTTCTGTTTTGTTTTTGAGGCTGGTGACACTTTAATGACGATTACGGAGACGAATAACACAGAACGCTGGGTGGCTGGTGTGTTCACAGCGGGGGACAGACAGGGCCCCGCCCGTGGGGTTCACGAGCGCTCACTCTGTTTCTGAAACACGACCCCTGCATTGTATGATAGATCTCACGATTTAAAAAGTGTCGCTATCCTTTGACCAAGCCATTCCACTTTGGGGACCCAGCCCCAGGGTGCCGTTAGACAGAGTCGCACGGAGGTGTGTGAAGGGTGTTCTTTGGCGAGCTGCCGTGAGTGTAAGCGGCGGGAATGGAATCCCCAGCTGCTGTGTGTGCACCGGCCGGGCCGAGGGGCGGCTGCAGGCGCAGCTGCCTCCAGGAGCGCGGGTGCTGTCCTCGGGGTTTCGTCTCTGCCTCGGCGGAGCGGTCGTGGGCAAGAGGATCCCCCCTGGCGGCGGGACAGCCAGCGGGAGCAGCACCGCGTGTGCTGAGCAAACCCGGCAGCCCCGGCTAGAACCCCGGCGCCTCCTCCCCAGTGATCCCTGTCCTGTTTGGGACACTCACACGTGTCTCAGTCCCCGTGGCCAAAGTAGAGATACGGTTTCTGCACAATTATTCTTCCCTTTAACCTAACAGCACAAATAATTCCCACGTACCCTTCAGATACCCCAGAGGTGAAATATTCGCTATATTTTCCTTTCCTCTCTCCTTCCTCCTCCCCCTCTCTGTATCCCTTCTCTGTATCATCCCCTTCATTCTGCACTCTTTAATCTGTAGTTCTTTTCCCGAATTCAAGAGATGGATACTTAGATCATTGCTCCTCCATCGTTTCCTGCAGTAGATGCGTTTTCAAGGCTATGAATTGTTCCCTAATCACTGCTTTAGCTGCACGTACCACCGCTCTGTCCAAATGTTCGCTATGGTTCAGTGTAAACCATTTTCTGACTCCCTCTGTGATTACTTCTTTGACTCGTGGGCTATGTGGAATCCTGTCACTTCACCTCCAAACATGTGAGGACTTTCTGGTCACCTTTCCTTCCAGGTTTCTGTCTGGACCATCTTGCTTTAGTATTTCTCTAAGTTCAGATCTGCTGAGGACAAATACTTTGTCTTTGCCCCCAAAACTCAAAAAATCTTCTGTGACGTGTCTCCCCTTTTGAAGAGCTAAGGGCCTGGCGGTTTAGGGATTGGGAGGCAGAGGGCAGCAGGCCGGGTGGCTCTCGGGGGAGTTGCTGATCAGGGGGTGGGCCGCACAGAAGACTGATGTCCTTGGCCACAGTTGGGGGGCTGGCCGGGAGCCAGGCTGAAGGGCCGGCTGCGGGGAATGCTCTGGGCTGGGGTTTTGGACCTTGCTAAGGCGCGGTATGGCCGCAGGAAGGCGGTGGACGCTGCAGGCTTGGGGGTTCGGGGCCCAGCACAGTGGTCTGCTCTCCGTGGCCCCAGCGCTGCCGTCCTGCGGGTGGCCGGGCGGGGAACGGGTCCGTGGCCATGTGGCACAGGCGGCCCGTGTTCCGTCCAGGACCACTGCCTGTCCGCCCTGGGGGAGGAGGTCCGGCGCCTCTCCAAGCTGGAGGCGCAGGTCCAGAAGAAGGACGAGGAGATCCTGACGCTCCGGGAGGAGAGGGAGATGCTCAGGAAGCAGCTGCAGCACCTCCTCAAGGGCAAAGGTCAGGCCGCGAAGGTGAGGGGGCGCCGGTCACCCCGCGGTCCCAGTGAGCGCCGGCTCCGAGGCCGAACCCCCCGGGGACCCTCGGGCACCCTGGCGACACGCCCTCCAGCCGCCCCCCCCCCCGGCCAGGGCGTGGCCCTCCCGGGGGACTCGGCTTCCTTACCTATGAGGGCCCACTCCCCGGCCACCCCTGGGAACAGAGGCCACCCACGGGGAGTCCCAGATTCCTGGCCTAAGGGCGGCAGTGGCTTGGCTGAGCCTGACCTGTTCGGACTGTGGGGTGTCAGTGTCCTTGCCTATAACACGGGCTTAGGGGTGCCGCCCTCCCGAGGTCTGGGTAGGGGACTGGACGAGGCAGGTCCAGGCGGGGCCCAGGCGCAGCTCCGTGTGGCCCTGGGGAGCAGTCACCCCGTCTTCCTAAGATCTGATTTTTTTTTTCATACCTGAGGCTACAGCCTAATTTTGCACCGGGAGCTCACACGAGCTGGGGTGGGGGGCTTCGGTGTCCTGGACACCTCCAGAGAAAACCGCCCCGACACAGAGGGGGGCTGACCGGTGGGCGGGGGCTGCAGGCACCTGGGGGCCCAGGAGCACCGTGCAGACTCCCGAGGGCAGCGGCCGGCTGCAGAGGGGCACAGGTGAGGGCAGAGGGCAGCTCCGGCCCCACACCCTGGGGTGCTGGTCGCCTGCAGCCCCTGAGACTGTGAGGCCGCCTCGTCTGGGCGGGCGGGGGGGTGGCACAGCTCCCGGCGTGCTCCTTGCCCCCTGCGCTCCCCCGGGGGCGCCCACAAGCCCTGCCTGACACCCCCACCTCCTCCCAGATGCAGGAGGAGTCTGCCGCGGCGGACAGAGGCCGGGACCTGGAGGCGGGCAGCAAGGAGGAGGACGGCCTGGCGGGGGAGGACGAGAGCCCCGCGGAAGATGGGGCGCAGGGCAGAGCGGGCGGGCAGGCGGTGGTGCCGGGGGACGGGGACAGGGACAAGCTGGAGCCAGAGGAGCTGGAGGAGGAGAAGGAGGAGCAGGGCGACCAGGACAGCGGCCGCAGGGCCTGCTCCCTGGACGAGGGGTTCGAGGAGGAGCTGATGGCCCAGCTGGAGGAGTACGAGCAGGTGATCCAGGACTTCCAGGCGGAGCTGGAGAGCACCAGGACACGGTACTCCCTGGCGACAGGTAGGGCGCGGGACACGGAGAGGCCCGGGGCAGGACCCGCCCTGGCCCTCCGAGCTGGGGGCCCCCCCGTGAGAGTGCGGGGGAGGAGGACCCCGTGTCCCGGGCCCCGCCCCCACCTCATCGCCCGCCCTGTTCTCGCCCCTCCCCCGCCCGCCGCTGGCTCAGGGGCCATCCTGTCCTTACAACGACAAGTGGACTTCCAGGAGTCGCAGCTGCAGAAGGTCAGCACGGACAACGAGCTGCTGCAGAAGGAGCTGCGGGAGCGGAAGCAGCAGCTGCAGGCCATGACCGACAAGGTGGCGGTGGCCTCGCCCGCCCCCACCCCCCCCCCAGCCCCGCAGCTCCAGGCGCCCCGTCTTCCCATCCCCCGGATGGAGAAGCGGAAGGCAGCAGCGGCGACTCTCCCAGGTCGCGCCCTTGCGCCCCCAGCCGCCCGCTGGCCGGAGAGCTCCTCCATCCCAAGAGCTCACCCATCCCGTCTCCTGGGCCTTTTCGTTCTTGGCCACTTCTCGGGCATCTCCTGGTCCCCCCAAGTCCCCGGGGTCAGAGCCCCACCCTCACTTTGGGGGCTGGCCACTCCCTGAGCCCACTCCTTGTTAAGCGTGTTTAGTTTTTATTCTACAAAGATTTTTTTTTTACCCACGGAGCTTAAAGAACCAAACGGCTCCACGGGCTTGTCCCGCAGAGCGAGGGCGCCCCACCCTTGTCCTTCCCGTGCGCCCCTCCCCCTCGGCGACCACTTCCAGCTCCTCTCGCCGATTATTTGGGAATCGCTCTCCAGGTCTGTAGGGAGTATGCCTCCCATGCCCAGTCCAGATTTTTCTCCGTCCTGGCTCCTTCCGTCCCCCCCCGTTGCTCCCCCTAAAACCACCCCATGACGATGGCAGTGAGCTGACGCTGCATTTCGCGGTGAGGCCCCCGTGGGAAGCACGTGCGCCTCGAAACACGAGTGTGTGAACCAGCATTGAGATTCACAAACCACGCTTCCCACAGCTTGCTCTTGCTTGCTATCCCACCTTACTCTCTCTGGAGCGCATCCTCCAGCTGGTTTTGATAGAAGGTGAGTGAAGGTGCATTTGAGGCGACGCCACACGCCTGCCAACGTCTCCGTGCTGCATGTGCACAGAGTGAACGTTAGTTAGTGGTCAGAGCGTTAGTTGGAACGTTAGTTAGTGGTTGGTTAGTTAGTTAGTTAGAACGTTAGTGGTTCGTCCCGGTTTGGGTCTAACTTTGCGCGCGTCTCCTGCCGTCCAGGCTTGCCGTCCGGAAGCCCCGAGTCCCCCTGATCCTTGTGCTTTCCGATGACTTAGTTCTTGGGGGGCGGTGGCCTCCCCTCCACAACGTTGCAGGGCCCTGTCCTCGTCCCAGGTGTCCTGAAACTTCACGGGGTCGGGCCTGATCGAGGGTGTCTCTTCCCTGTCCTGGCCACTCACTCAGTGACCAACTGGAGACCGGCATCGGTTGGCTCTGGATTTGTTCTCTGCGAGCATCATTTTTTATCTCTTCTTCTCTTCTCTGAACCTTCCTCCAGCACCCCAGTGTGGGGCCAGCGGCCCTGCTGTTCCGGTCCCCGTTCCTTCCCGTCTTCCCTCCTACTTTTCACCCCCTCGTCTTTTCGTCCTACTTTTGGGCGATTCCTGGGCTGACCAGCCAGCCCTCCTTCTGAGTTTTGATTTTGTTAGAACGTTTACGACGCCCATGGTCTCTCTCTCGTTCTCTGACTGTCCCTTCTCTCTTTCCTCGTTCTTCAGCGGCGCTGTCTTCTCTTACCGGGATGAGCGTGTTCACGGGCGTCGTGGTTTTGAACTCCCACGCTGTTCCTATTTCGTACGCTCGTTCTGGTCTGCCACTCACGCGAGGCCGTGGCTCCGACGTCAGAGCGCACGGTGGCAGTCCGTGCTTCAGGCACGGCGGTGAGCGTGGGCCCTTCCGTCGAGAGTTCAGAAGCAGTGTTTTTGGATCTTTCTTCTTGGTTTGGTAGATTCCTTGGGATCTGGGAAACCGGAACGATTTCTTGCCTACGATGTGTGAGCTGCGCCCAGTGGGGAAGGAGGCTGCAGCCTGCGGCGTTGGCACCCGCACCCCACATCCGAAGCCTGACGCCCGGGCTCCTGCGGGGGGCGGGGCGGGTGGGAGGGGCAGGCACCGGGCATCTCGAGGTCAGGACGAGTCTGCGGCTCCGTTTCTGAGCCCAGGCCGGCCCCAATCAGCCGCCCCATTCCCAGGACGGGCACCACCAGCTTCTGAGACTTCTGGGGACTCTGAAAAGTGCGGACTGGGCTTGTTTTCAGCTCCCCCTGTGGTCCCCTTAGGATCCCGCGTTCTCGACTCTGCTCTCGAACACCCCGGCGTGGTCCGTATTCCTTCTCCCCGTCTCCCATCCTCACTACAAGTCCCGCTGCTGCCTTTTCCCGAAGTTCGAGAAGGGAGAAGCCAGACGTGGGTGTCCCCACTGCGATCTCGCCGCCCCGGGGTCCCTTGAGACAGCCCCCCATCTGCCTTTCAGTTCTCGAATATCCGAGAAGACAAGAAGCAGCGGGAGGTGACGGGACTCACCGAGAAGGACAACCTCATCCTCCGACAGGTGACCGCGGGCGTGGCCGCCTGGCCAGCCGGTGCAGACCCCCCCCCCCGGACGAGCTCAGAAGGGCAAATGCACCCAGAGGCTCCGCGCCATGGCTGGGTCCGGATCTGACTCGAGGAACCCGGAGTTGGCCGTTGTTGGGGGAAGAGAGAGTGGGGACGGGTATCATCCGTCGGGGCCCGGTGGGCCACTCCGCCGTGCTCCCCGGTTCTCCCCCAGCAAATGCGGGAGCTGGAGCAGGACCTCGCCAAGCGGGAACAGACCATCTCGGAGTTCGAGGCCAAGGTGGGCCAGCTGCAGGTCCAGCTGCACCAGAGCCAGAAGCTCCTGCAGAAGCAGCAGCGGCTGCAGGAGGAGGCGCAGGGCAAGACGGAGATGGTGCAGCAGGCTGAGCAGCAGGCTCGCGTGGCCCTGGAGAGCGCCCAGTCCAGGGTATGCCCAGCTCCCACCGGCAACAGGGAGTGACCTAGAGCCCCAGGGCCCTCGCCCACCTTGAGTCCTGGGTGGGGCGCCCCAGAGTCGTGTTAACTGCCCCGCGTGAGGGCTGTCCGAGCAGGCAGGACGTCCCGCCGCGTCAGGGAGAGCCCTCCTGGGGTTGGGACTCTGTGTCCGGAGCTCTTTGGGGGAAGGGACGGCGGCCTGGCAGCGGTTCGGGGCTGTTTATGCTGGTTTTCGTTGTGCTGTCCTTTCCCAGCTGACAAAAGCGGGCGAGGTGGGAAACCCCCGGGGTCAGGCCGCCCTGGGCCTGGGCTTGGAGCTGTCAGGGTCTCTGGCGCAGGCGGAAACCACACTGCCCTCGGCCCGGTTCCCAGGGCTGTGAGAGGTGGGCGTGACGGTGGTCGGGCGCCGGCCCCGCCTTCCTCCGGCGCGGGCCAGCGACGGTAGTTCCCTTTGCTCTCTGCTGGCAGCTGGAAAGACTGAGGAACAAGATCATCCAGGCCACCTTTAACACCTTAGGGACTAAGCCCTTGGCCACCGAGATCTCTGACAATGATATCCTGGACGCCTTGCAGGTATGTCCAGCACCAGATGGCCCCCCTCTCTGGTCCCCAGTGATGGGAGGGAGGGTGGGGCCCCCCAGGAGCCAGGATGAGGCCCTCCCTTGCCAGTGCCTGACAAAACGGACACGTGGCCAGGAGCCTAAGGGAGGGGCTGGAACAGGCCCCGCCCCCAGCAGGACAGAGGGACGTGAGGGATGGACCTGAGTCTCAGGACTGGGTGAGGGGATTAAGTCCCAGCCTCCGGGCCCAGCTGTCCTGCTCCCAGCCCCCAGCCCTGTGCCAGGATCAGCCACTGCCCGCGGGCCTTGGCACAGAAATTGGCAAATGCCACAAACTGGGGCTTTCACCCGCTCAGGCGGGATAGCGCGCGGGGGGGGGGGGGTGAACCCGCCCCACACGCCCTGCGGCTGCAGCCACCCTGAGGGTCCGGGTGGCGCCCTCGTCTGGAGGAGCCGGGGGGCACCCTCGTTGGAGGTTCCGGAGGTTCCGGGGGTCGCCCCCGCCGGGAGGGGCCGGGGGGCGCCCCCGCCTGGAGGTTCCGGGGGTCGCCTCCGCCTGGAGGTTCCGGGGGTCGCCCCCGCCGGGAGGGTCCGGGTGGCGCCCCCGCCGGGAGGGTCCGGGTGGCGCCCCTGCCGGGAGGGTCCGGGTGGCGCCCCAGCCCGCGGCTCGCATGCCCCTTCCAGAGAATCATCTCGGAGAGGACCGACTACTACAACCAGCTGAAGCAGAAAGGCGTCAAGGTGCCGCCGCTGCAGCAGGTGGAGCTCTTGTCCTCCGCCAGCAAATCCAAGAAGCCCAGCGCCACCAAGTAGGCCCGGCCCGGCTGGCGGGGCCCGGCCGGAAGCGGGGGCGGGGGGCGGGGGATGGGAGACTGGGGGGCGCCGCCTTTGTACTGACTTAGAATTAAACCCCTTTGTCGGCCACGGTCTCACTTCCTTCTCCCCCAGGGCTCACCTGGGGAGCTTGGGCTATATCGACACCTCCCCCCATTTCAAAAGTCACTCTGGGGTCAGCGCATGGCCCAGCACCCCTGGCTCCTTCCTGGGGCGACCTCACACTGAGCCCCTCGCGTGGTCCCGGGTGTAGGATGCACACACCTGAGGGCCCCCCGACGCGTGCGCTGCCTGCCCGGGGCCCGGCCTTGCTGGCGCGGCCCCTTGGGGAGACAGTGGGCAGGGTGGGGGGTAGGACGGCGCCGCTGTCCCCACCGCCGCTCCCGGGATGGAATTCCAGGCGGGCAGGCGGCCAGCCCGCGAGGCTCACGGGCGCGGGCGGCAGGCCCACCGCAGGCCCGCGCGGAATGCGGGCGGCCGCGGGGCGCTCCTCGCTGCGCCCCGCCCCGCCCCGCCCGCACCTGCCCCGCGCCCTCCCGCTGCGCAGCGCCTGTCGCTGAGGGCGGCCGCCCCGGCCTCGGCCCCTCGCAGCCTGGAGACCCGGTGATAGACCCCTGAGCCCCGCAGACCCCGGGGTGTCCCAGCCCAGCCGCCGGTCTTTCTGCGCAAACCCAGGCGTCTCGGGGGCTTCCACGACCCCGCTCCTGCGCTCGGGCCCGTCCCGGTGCGGGCGGGGCTCCGACGGTGGGGAGGGGGCTTGGAGTGCGGGTCCGGCCTGGGTTCGAGGAGCAGGTAGCCCCCACCCTTCTGCCCTGCGGCCCCGCCCCCTAGGTCCTTCTGCCCTGCGGCCCCGCCCCCTTTCTCCTCACGCCCTGCCCCCCAGGTCCTTCCGCCCTGCGCCCCGTCCCCTGAGGCCCCTCCCCAGGGCGGCTCCTGGTCCCAGGGCCCCTGCCCCTGCCCCTGCAGCACGCACCTCCTCCGCCGTGAGGGCCCCGGGCTTGGCGTCCGCAGCCCCGCTCGCCCCGCCCCTGCCCCGCCCCGCGCCGCGCCCAGCTCCGCCCCGTCCAGGCTCCGCGCGCCTCTCCGCGCCCGAGGTAAATCTGCGCCACGCCGAGCAGCTGCGGGCGGAGGCGCCAGGTGAGACCCCGGGATCCCTGTGCAGCTTCTCGGTGCAACCGGGGAGAGTCGGGGGACAGGCGCGGGGTGGGGCGAGACACTCTGTGGCGGCCCCCGGCCATCCGAGGTCGCGGCCAACTTGGTCTGCGAGCGCTAGCCTGGGACAGTGGGATGGGCGTGGGTGGGGGCGCTGTTCTCGGCCGACTGACCCCCAGGCCTGAGCCGCCTGGGGACACCACAGGATCCCGACTAGCAGCCTTGGAGGGGCTGAGGTCCACTGGCCAGGCTGTGACCGGCTTCCTGGGCCCCTGAGGCTTTGGCACCCCCCTCCCCCACACCAGGACTCTCCCTTTGTAAATTGTGGGCTCCCCAGAAATGCTTTGGGGGTAGAAAGGCTCTAAGCTGTGCGGAGTCCCCGCTAGCACAAACCCCCCAGAGGCGGGGCTACGCGGAGGCTCCCAGGGCTGGCCAGGGCAAGGGGGGCGGGGTGCTTCCAGGCCGTGCTGCGTCCACTGTGGGGGTGTTGGACAGTTACTGAGCACGCGGGAGCCTTCGGGAGCCCCACTGTGGGCACCTCACCAGCTTTGGGTAGCTCTGTGCCACCTGGACACCTGGGCCGGTAGCTTTGTCCCACCTGGACACCTGGGCCGCCAGAGTCTCCAACCGTTTGGAGCACATTTCGCTGCAGATGACAAGATCCCCCTGGGCCATGCTTGAGTGGGCTGGGGTTGTCTCTCTTCACACCAGGGAGCCCACAGGTGGGCGCTGGTGTGGCTTCGGTGACAGCACCACCAGGGCTGGTGGCATAGGACCTCCAGATGGCAATGCAGCTGCTGCTGCTCCAGCCATCACATCAAAGCTGGAAGGAGGCGCTGCGCTGCTTCTCATGAAAGCAAAAGTCTCCCCCCGCCCCCCTGCTGTGCCCGCCCCTGGCACCTTGCCCGCATCTGAGTGACAAAGGAAGGCAGGGACCAGGGTATTAAGTTTGACTTGGCCCGTGGCTGTCACTTGGGGCTGGCACACTGCTGCCTGGAACAGGTAAAGATTCTGCCATGGGAGAGAAGGGACAGCCGTGGGGTAGGCGGCTGACAGCTGGCCCGGAGCCCCTTCTCCTGGACACACCCTGGGATGAAGACCCCGCACTCTACAAAGACTGGGCCTCCCTCCGGCCTCCAAACGGGCCCGAGTGGCCTCTGAGCAAGGCCCTCACCCGAAGGGCAGGCTTTGTGGCCTAGAGACGCTCCCCGTTCTCCCGCCGGCCTGCGACTCGGGGAGGGGCAAACACCAGGCGTGGCGGGGATTGAGAACTGCCTGCTTCTGTGACTTTCTGGGTTGGCTTCTTGCATCTCCTTGCACTGGGACTTGAAGCTTGTGTGTCAAAATTACCAGGGTTTCCCAGGCTGGCGGGGGCTGGGCCGAGTTTCAGCCCCTGGAAGCGAGGGGCCAGCGGTTGCCTGCCTCCCCTGCCCCGGACCCCCAGCAGGCCCGGCTCCGCTCAGGCAGTGGGCGGTGTGGGTGTTGGGGCTGCAGTGCCAACAGGCCAAAGGACACAGCTGCTGCCGCTGCCCTGGCTGGCCAGGAGTCCTCCCCCAGCGGTACAGGCCGTACCAGCCTCCGTCCCCTCCCTTCCCCGCCCGGCCTCCAGAGATGGCCCTGGGCCTTATCTGTCAGGAACGGGGAAGGAGGCAGGCAGGCCGCAGGTTGTGTCGCTCTGGCCCCGGCCGAAGACCCAGGGTGCCCTGAGCAGCTGGGTAGGTCCCCAGGGAGCCGGCTGGGGCACCCTCGGCCCCTCACATTCCTGAGGGTTGGAATTCCCACGTGACCCTGGGCAAGTGTCTGAACAACTCTGGTCCTGGTCACCTCGTACAGCAGGTGGGAAGGTGTGTGGGTACAGGAGCCGGCTCACCTCGTCCCTCCCGCCTCCCCTGCCACCCCGCCGGGCCCCAGGCGGACCCTCACCCTGAGAACACCTCTCCCCATCACTGTCCTCCGCAGGGCCGAGCTCTGCCGTGAAGCCAGCCCCAAACGCCTGCCTCGGTCTCGCCGCCGCTGAAGGCCTCGGCCAGCCCTTCGCCCGTGCACCCCCCCAGCCCAGCATGCAGCCCCCGGACAGCGGCGTCCAGTACAACAGGTGGGACGGCAGCAGCTGGGATGAGGTCAGCGTGGCGGCTGTGTCCAGCACAGGGGAGGCCTCCAGCTGGAAGAGGTGAGGACCAACCCGCCTGGGTCCCCGGGCCGGTCAGAGCCTGCGCAAGCCGCCTTGTCGCTGCTGCTGGCTGGGTGCCCGCACACTCACTGGCTGGGTTCACGCACGCTGGCTGGGTACACGCTCACTGGCTGGGTTCACGCACGCTGTCTGGGTGCAAGCTGGCTGTCTGGTTGCCCGCACGCTGTCTGGGTGCACGCTGGCTGTCTGGTTGCCCGCACGCTGTCTGGGTGCACGCTGGCTGTCTGGGTGCCCGCACGCTGTCTGGGTGCACGCTGGCTGTCTGGGTGCCCGCACGCTGGCAGATGCCGCCCCAGCAGTCTGAGCAACCCTGGGCCTTCCACCTCCACGTGCGTCTTCCTCGCTGGGCTCCCTCGCGTCTCCCGAGCCCAGCAGAGCGCCCCGGCCACCCTCCTGCGGGCCCCCTGCCCCAGGGCCCGCCGGGGCCTCACGGGCTGGCGCTTCTCACCCTAGGCTCTCCCAGAAGCTGTGCTCCGGCAGGCTGGGCGCCACCATGAAGCTGCTGGGCGGAGTGGCCCTCTTCTGGACTGTCTTCATCCTGGGCTACGTCACCGGCTACTTTGTGCACAAGTGCAAATGAGTGCTGGCCGCTTGCGACTGGGGGCACGGGCCGGGAGGGACCCCCATGTACCGGAACCCTGCCACATACACGGACCCCGTATACACCGTCTCCCCTGTGTGTGCTCAGCTTTCCCCTAGCCAGATTCCCCGCCCCACGCAGAGACCCCAGGGGCACACCCGGCACACAGGGGACACGCAGACGCCAGTGTGCACGGCGGTCACAGGCCCCGGCACGGGTGCACAGGCAAAGAGAAACGCAGATACACGCGGACACACGGGGAGCCACCCAGGGGCACTCGGGACCTGGTGAGCTGGGCTGCAGCACACACCCAGGCCGGGCCTGTAGGCTGGGGCCCCGGCATGGGGGGTGGCTGTCCTCCCTGCTGCTGGGGGCTCAGGCCTGGCTGCCCCAGGCTGGGGTCCTCCCTGGGCCCTCTGCCACCACCGTGCACGGCTGGCCCCGGGGGTGGCTGCGTGTTCCTCTGGGGCTGAGACCCATCCCGGAAGACAATCCCCTGGCAGAACGCGGAGAGGGACCTCGGCCCTCGTCCTGGCCCCTCCAGTCTCCCCGTCATCGGTGCGTCCATGACGGTCCCTGGGCTGTGTGGCTCGTGGCCATTAAACATGGAAGGGATGGGGGATGGGGGACGGCTGTGCCACGGTCCCTGGCCAGGTGCAGCTCGGTGCCTCCTGACCAGGCCAGCTGCAGGGCAGGTGGACAGCAGCCAAGGGGCCCTGGGAAGGGCCCAGCCCCTCCCACTTGGCTCTGGGCCGTGGAATGTGACCTGTCTTGGCCGGGTCCCCCAGCGGGAAGTGCACAGAACAGGCTTGCGGGCCAGGCTGTGGCTAGCCCTGTCCCTCCCTCAGTGACCACGGACAGGCCTCAGTGCCCTCCTGGCCTCGCCCTCCTGGGGCTCAGGCTCAGCCCTCACTCACTGCAGACCCTTCCCAGAAACATCTCAGGAAAGGGGTCTTCACTCCGGGGCTGAAGGTGGGAGATGGGGGACAGTCACTTCCTGGGCCCTCCGATAGGAGGCCACCTGGCGAGTCCCGGGTGCCGGGCTGAGCTGGCTGGAGGAGCAGGACCCCTCAGGCCCTGTCTGGGGGGCAGCAGGCCCACTTGAGGTCTGCCCAGGGCCAGGTGACGTCAGGGAGGGGTCCCGGCCACCCCTGCGCCCCAGCCCTCCCTGACAGCTGAGAACACCCTGCAGGCTCCAGGGCCAGCGTCCTGAGCAGCCCGCAGCAGGAGCGCGTCTGCTGGTGGACAGGTCAGCGGTGACGGGCCTGGCGAAGGCCGGAGCACAGCGGGCAGGTGGACAGGGCCGGGAGGGGCACGACTGGGGCCTAGGCGGAGGGTGACTGAGCCGGGTCCAGCAGCACAGGGGATGCCCCACCCTCACACGCACCTCTCTCTGGAGCCGCGGGCACCGCGGGCAGCGGCAGAGGGCAGAGGCCAGGTCTGGGGCCCGGCTGGGTCTGGTCATGCCTTGTGCACCCTGCAGACCGGCGGGTCTCAGGAGGGAGAGCTGGGTGCCCAGCCTGCCCCTGGTGGACACACGGTGTCCCCTGTGTGGGCTCCACGTGACCCCCCACCAGGCTGAGGCAGAGGAAGGCGCGTGCCCCCTTCCTGAGATGTGCGTCCTTCGGGGCCCCAGTGGCACGTACCCAAACAGTGTCCTCAACGCTGGGAGGGGCAGGGGGAGAACGGGGCAGGACCCTGCTGAGTCCCACCCAGGCCGCTTCCCAGAGAAGATTCGAGGACAGGACGGCCCCCTAGCAGTGGGTCCCAGTGACGTGACTCCCGTGCGCACTCCTGGGTGTGGGCCACCCGCTGCTCCGGCCAGGGGTGGGGGCAGGAAGCTGGTTCCCAGGCTGCCGGGGTCAAGGGCTTCCCTGGCGTGGCCTGTGTTTAGAGGTCAAGTGCCTCGTGCTCTTCGCCAGCAGGGGTGGGCAGGGGCGGCAGGGGCGGGCAGGGGAAGGCAGGGAGGGCAGGGGTGGCGGGCAGTTACTGAGCAGGCCCCAGGTCCGCGTCCCCAGACGCCCCCCACACCCCCCTGCAGAAACACGCAGGACAGCCCCCACTGGGAGGGGCGGGCGCTCTTGCTAAGAGGCTTTTATTGGGGGGTCGGCGGGGCGGAGCACGCCAGAGGCTTGGCCGTCCGTGACACGCGGTTCTGATTGCACGTGGTCAAACTGCACCAGAGACGGCGCAGCAGGTGCTGGTGGCTTCATTGTGGAGACGGCACAGGTGACACGACACGGCCGCTGAATCACGTCCCAGGAGCACGGAGGGCAGCTCGGCTGTGGCCCCCGGCCTGGGGCTCCCAGACCCCACGCTGGCCACGGCGCCGGCAGCCCTGATGGCCCGAGGGGCATGAAGTCAGCAGGGACACAACACAGACGTTTGGGGAGCTTTGGGGGGAACTGAGCAGAGGGACGGACACGTCAGGCACGCCCGCTTCAGCCCAGGGACAGCGGGATGGCTCGGTAGTGACTGGAGAGCCAGCCGGGCCCAGGGCAGCCTGTCACGTCCTCCTGAGCGGGCTGGCTGCGCTCTGGGGAGTCCGTGCCACCCCCGCGGGGTCTCAGCTCGCGCATGTCCGGTTCCGGTGGCTAAACACATGGGTTCAGTGGGGCCCTAAGGAACTCTTCCCCCAAAAAAGGGCAAAACACACAAGTGTCTTACAGACAGATCAGAGACCACAGAACAGAGGGTGTCGTTAAAATGACAAAGAGAATTTTTTCCTACTCCAGCCTGACCGTGAAGCAGCGAGGTCAGTGAGAAGCACCAGGGCCGTAGCCGGCGGCAGGGCGAGGCGCCTACGCGTGCGCCCACACACGCGGTGAACACGCACACGGCCGACGGCCCGAGCCACCCACAGCTGGAGACCCCGTGCGCAGCGCTGCAGGCACGGTCGTCCTGCCCACGCCTCGGGGTGCCGGGCTTCGCCTCAGGCCTTCTGCGCTCACCGCCACCGTCCGCCGTCCACGTACAGACAGACCCCGCACCCTGCCCCGCCCCCGACGCGCACGCCCACGGCGCGCGTTCATAAGCGACTCTGCAAGCCCACAGCTCGCCCCCCAGCCTGGCCGGCGGTCCTGCCTCACGCGTGGACGGACAGGGCTGCTAGCGGCTCCGCCCGCTAAGCCCGGATGGCAGCGTCAGGAGAGTCACTGAGCACTGCGGCTGGAGGACTCCGATCCACGGCTCGTTTCTAAGCTGCCCTCCGGCGCGCTGCGATCGTAAGACGCACCACCTTCCACGAACACCTGCCGCCAGCGTCCCGGCCCGGAACCGAGCATTCGACGAGCCGTGGTGTCGCCCCCCGCACACGCGTGCCTCCAGAACGCCCGGACAGCTAACCCGCCACCTGGACAACCTCGTGAAGCGCCTTAGTATAAACGGCAGAGACGGGACGACTTAAGCACATGACAACGTGGCACACCCTACGACAGAACCTTCTGGAAACTGACCCAAGAATGCAGGTAGCTTAGAAAACGCCGAGGTAAAAACGCAACGAATAACTTAACACCCCACACAAGCCCCGCAGGAGAGGCCGAGCGAACGGACGCCCGCGGCCCGCCCCGGCTGCGGCCGGCCCCTCAGCGGGCCACCACCACGTGGGCAGCGGCGAAGTCCAGGTCCGTCTTGGACGGGTACACGACCTTCAGGTGGCCCTCCTCGTCCACCACGCGGACCTGCTCCACCACCAGCTGGCAGTCCCCGCCCCTCTGGGCAGCGGGGTCGGACGGCGGTCCGGGGCTGGCCTCGGCCTCCCCGTCCGAGAGCGAGCCCTCCTCCTTATGTTCCTGCGTGTACTTGTTGATCTCTGCCATTTTCTGCAAACGAAAGACACGGGTGTGACCCGGGGACTCGCGGCGACCCAGGCAGGCAGCGCCCACGGCTGGCGGGGGCGTGGGGCACGCGCTGCCCCGGGGCTCACCAGGATGAGGGCGTCCATGGCGTCCTTGCAGATCTGCAGGCTCGTTGCGCTCGTCACTTCCAGAAACAGGTCGGACGTGGTTTTCTTAATCTTAAGAAAAAAAAAATCAGCGAGATTTCAGAGAGAGGAATCCAAAGTAGGCACCAACACCACCAACTGTGATCTGAACATAACCCAGTAAAACAGTGTCACGTGAGCCCAGAGTGTCACCCGCCCGTGGACAGACCCACACTGGGACGCTGGGCACAGGGTGCCGGGGCAGGGCCCGGGAGGAAAGACAGACGCTGTGTCCGCCGCACGCGACAGCCTCGGACACCACCCACCTTCGTCTTCTCGCTGTTGGTTATCGGTGGGAAGGAGATGACGTCGCCATCCGCGTCCACGAGGCAGGGGTACTGTTCCTTGCCGTCCAGTAAGTGAAGGTACCTGGGGGAGAGATGCCGGTTACGGGCGCAGCTGCAAACACACCTCACGCGGGGACTGGACAAGGCGAAGCTCGTCAGGCCAGGTGAGCGCAGGGTCAAGGGCACGTGTCACGAGCTCGGGTACAAAGCGTCCCAAAGCCCACGTCCCCGTGGGTGGCAGTGGGGCCACGGCAGGGAGGTCCCCAGCCACGTGAGATGGGGGTAACGCTGTGGGTCTGGCCGCTTCCTCCTAGGGCTGTGGGCGACACGGCTCCCTCCTGCCTCCCTGTGTCCTTGGTGCTCATCCCGCCTGTGACGTGACACAGGACCGTACTCGGAGCACTGGCTCGCAGAGGTGGCGTCACCTCCCGGACACGTCCCCAAGACACCGGTCTAACGCTACTTCCTACTGGCCCCGCGAGAGTCCCTGGCAGTACGGTGCATGGACTCTGGGGGATCGCTCAAGCTTTGGCAACGTTAGGAGTTTCCTGAACAGCAAAGTTAGCATCGTGGAGGACGGGGTGCGGGCTGTCCTCGCACCCCGTGGGCCTGCCGCGCCCCAAGGCCACCCCAACCCCTGGAGCCTGGCTGCCAGCAGCGCCCCGAGGCCCCCGCGCTGACCTGTGCAGGCCGGAGACGGTCTGCCGCTTCCTCTGCTTCCGGTGCTCCTCGGCCTCCAGCTGCAGCTGCCGCACCAGGTCCTTGGCCTTGACCTCCCGGCGCCCCAGGGGGACGATCTGCGAGGTGGAAGCCCCAGGTCAGCTCACGGGAACGCAGGCCACAAACCGCCCGTCCTCCCGTCCCACCTGGCTTTAAGCACCGACAACGCCTCTCAACTCTCCCCTCCACGGCGGCAAGCGGTGACCACCCTCCGAGAGCTGACGACGCCCCTGCCCTCTGCACCACATGGGGTCACACTGTGCCCTGAGGTCACTTCAGGGACCTGAACGCCCAAATGCTCGACTCCCCTTGACAAGGAGCTGAGCCGCGTTCCCGGGGCTGGGGACCCTGGACGGTGGAGGAGGCGGTCCGCGGAGTGGGTCCGCGCGGGCGTGCAGCTCACACCCAGCTCGCACCCAGGCCGCCTGGGGCCTCGGGGCACCGGCCAGAGTCCAGCAGACGCAGAGCCGGCCTGCGACAGGCGCCAGACCGTGGGTTTTGCAACCGGGATACAGACGGTAGATTTTGGCTCCAAATTTAGCGAGCAAACGATGAAAAAGCTCTTTCTCGTTGAGACCCGCCTTACGGAACCTTCTCCGCAGAGCGGCTGAGAGCACGGGCTGCTGGGACTCTGGGCCCCGGCTGGCAGTGGCGGCTGACTGCACCCGAGAGCACTGGGCGCATCTCCAGCCTGTGGCCTTTCCCGAAGCCACCGAGCAGCCCCTCCCACCGCGAGCCCCGCGGACGCCGCGTACCGTGAGGTCCTGCAGCGGGCGGCCGGTGTAGAGCAGGGGCCCCCGGACGGCCGCGCGGTCGTGGGTCGCGATGGTGGCCATCGTCCTCTTCTCACAGAGGTCCTCGTGCAGCTTCGTCTGCGGCACGAGAGTGGAGGCCGGCGGAGCTCAGCGTGGCTCCGGCCCGCCCGCCAGGGTTGCCCCGTCCCCCGTCCCCCCGCCGCCCGCCTCCTCTGCCCAAGGTTCGCTTCCTGAACCGTCCTCGGGAAACTCTCGTCCGTCTGTCGGCCGAGTGTCCCCCAGCACTGTCCTGATCACGACAGCTGAGACTTTCAGGAGCCCGTCTCGAAGTGAGATTCACAACTGAGCCAGCAGAAGTATGACTTAGAGTATGACTGTTTCCTCCAACACACGGACCCCCGAGTCTACACTCCTGGCTCACGTGCCTTTGTCCCCCCCGGCCTCAGGGGGGTTCCTGAGACGCAACGCGTGACCCTCCAAAGCCACTTCTGTCCCCACAGGGCCACACCCGTGTCTTTCCCTCGTCCCAGGAGCCAGGGGTCCTCCACGTCAGGCACTCGGGGCGCACTGGCCACCCCGCAACCCCGCTGTGGCCGGGGCCCCGCCCGTCCGGCCACACGTTGCCCCCCACACGGGGCCCCGCACCCACCTGCGCGGCGAGGAAGCGCCGGAGCGCGTTCCCGGCCTGCAGGTCCAGGCCGCGCACGACGGCACCCACGAAGAACGGCCGCACGTCCCTGACGTCGGGGCCCGCCGTGACGGTCAGCGGCGCGGGGTTCTCGGACACGTGCAGCACGCGGAGCCGCAGCCGGCCGGCGCCGGCCGCCGCGTCGCCCTCGCCCTCGCCGCCCTCCCGCCTCCTCCGCTCCCGCCGGCGCCGGCGGCCGTCCTCCCGCTCCTTGTCGGCGTCCGCCCGGCCCCGGCCGCGGCCGCCGCCCCGGCCGCCCGCGCGCAGGTACTCCAGGATGGACTTGGTCTGGCAGCCGCTGACCATCTTCTCCAGGCGCCTGTCCCTGAGCTTGTTCCCGCGCAGGTTGATGTCCTTGAGCTTGGGGCAGTCGGCCAGCGCCGCGGGCACCTCGCTCAGCTGGTTGTTGGACAGGTCCAGCGTCTGCAAGGGACACAGGGAGCGCGTGAGGCCCCGGACTCGGGCCCCGCGGGGGCGGGGGAGGGCCCCGGCTCTCCCGGTGCCCCCCACACTCCCCCCAGGTCCGTGCAGGTGCCGGTCTGTGTGGCTTCTCCGTGGGGAGGCGCTGGCGGCCGACGGCGATCGCCTCCGTCAAACACCTGTCCTCCCCACGGCCTCTGGTGGCGACTGCAGCAGCGTTCCAGACGGACGGGCAGGTCAGAGGCGCAGGGGACAAGGGACAAGGGGAGTGAGCAGTCTGGTCACTGACACGTAAGTGCTTTAGATGAGAACCGGGTGCCCCGCCACGCGGGGCTCAGGTCTGCTGGGGACACGCGCCAAGCCGCACGCAGCGAGAGCAGCGCAGCCCCCGCCACGCGGAGACGCGAGCCGCCCGCCCGACGGTGCCCAGCGCGCACGGCGGCAGTGCGCAGACAGGGCGGGCCTGCCGCTGGGACCCGCAGCACGCGGCCCGGGACACCTCACGGCCCGTGCGGAAGAAACTACTCTCTGCATCACCGATCAGACTGAGACAAAACAGCGGAAAGGGGCAGAGCGGCCACAGGAAGTGGCCTGAGCGGGGAGGGGCAGCAGGAGGGACGCGAGGGAGCGGAGGTTCCCGACAGGGCAGGTGGGGTCCCCACGCCTACGACAGGCAGGGCCCGCTGTGGGGCGGGGCCCCCAGCCCCGCTCTCTCCCCGGCGGGACCACTGACCGGGGGCCCTGCCTGTGAGCGGCCTTCGCCTCGTCCGCTCCAGGCCGGCGGGAGGGCCGGGCTGGCTTCGCCCGGCTCCACTGAGGCCCGACTCGGCACTCGGGGCACCACTGGGGAGCTGCCGCCTGCTTCGGCCGGCGCACAGGACTCTCCCAATGGAATGTCACAGACGCGAGACAGGACAGGTCTGTCTGAATCCTGTGACTCAAGCAGTCTCAGCTGGCAGGAGGCCAGAGAACCGGAGGGAGTGCTGTCACCGGCGGGTGAGCCACCAAAGGCAGAGCAGGGACCCGAGGAGGAAGGGCCACCTGCAGGCGTCCGCCCTGCCGTCGGAGCCAGACTGAAGGGAGGACAAGGGGTGGGAGGCAAAGCAGGCAGCGTCACGGCGACCACCACCGGGAGGCGAGCAGCCTGAGGGGCCACTGAGTGGGGACCAGGGCGGCCTGGTTGCAGGATTTCTTACAACTGCCATCACGCTGTGCCTCTCCAGGCCCTTCTCCTCGCTCGAAGGGGGCTGGACAGTGGTGGGACGATGGACTGCATCTCAGGGCAGGTGACCCTCCCTGAGAGGCGGAGCCTGTGTCCCACCTGGAACCTGGGTGTCTCCTAAGGCCCGTTCCTCGCCCGCAGTGATGGCAGCGGCAGGGCTCGGAGCCCAGGTGCGCAGCTGGGAGGCCGCCTGTGGCGTTATTAGGAGCCTGGGCTGGAGGGTGCGGCCGGCTGGGCCACACCTAGACCAGAAGTGCCCGCGTGCACGCGCTCCCAGAACGCGCCTGGCCGTCCCGCCTCCCATCATTCTGACTGAGCGGCCCTGGGCGCACCGCCAGCTGGACAGGCCACACAAGTGACCCATGGCAGGGGCAGTGAGTGTCCAGCGACCCTGAACGGAGACCTGTCGGCACCAAGACGGCTGCCCTTTTAAGCTACGCAGTCTTAGAGCTGTCACGCAGCAGGGGACGACGTGCACGATCCCCATCGGCTCTCTGCATGCGCACTGAGGAGTCCCCGAGTCCCTGATGGCGAGCAGGCCTGAGTCGCAGCCCGTGACCCCGCTACCAGACAGAGGTGGAACCTGGCTTTGTCCCCTCCAGAGAGAACGCTCTGCCCTCACAACCCAGCGTGCGCAGCAACGCCACTCCACAGCTGTTTCTCCTTACGGAGGTGCCACCTCAGGAAAGGCCCCCAACGCCATCTAAGCCCAAAAGGGGTTCCAGTAGCTCCTGCGTGACACTTTTCAAGAAACGAGTCTCCTCACATGACAGAACGCCAACGGAGGTAGGAAGATGGTGAACAGAACGGCCCAGGCAGGGGCTGAGCAAACGAGACCCTCTCTGACCTGGAAGAGGGCATCCGGGCACCCCAAGCACGACGGCCTCGCCCGGCAGGTGCCCAGAGCGCGGCGCAGACACGGGTCAGAGCCACGGGCTTGGAGACAGAGACGATACCCGACAGCACACTCACGATGCTGCGTCAAGCTACACATCCGGTTCTGCAACCTTCTGGAAATTGAGAGATCCAGCAGATGGGAAGATGGAGTGGAAAGGGCTGTGCATCGCGTGTCACCCCTGAGCCCACCAGGGAGCCCGCAGCCCTGGACGGCCAGGGGCTCATTCCTGGTCATGCCAGGAAGCACGTGTCATTCTGGAGAATGAGCTCGTCTACTGCTCTTACACACACACTTACACACACACACCCCTTTACGCGTAAAGGTATTTTTAAAACGAGCTGGCAGCACCTTACCAGTAATGTCTGCTGCAAATAGGTCACTTGCTAAACTGTACACACGTTTTATTAAGAAGAGTCTGCATGAAAAGTAAGTGGAAAAAGAAACACAGGTCCGCCTTCACAAGGGTGAAATGAAAAGGGAAGACACAGGGGAAAGAACACTAGACAGGTGACCCCCAGACATCCATCCGCCCAGCTCCTGAACTCCGCAGACGTAACGGACACCTGCTATGATGAGCCACGCATCACGCTGGGGCCTGGACACCCCAAGTGAATCAACGCGAGGATCCCAGACAAAGACCCGAATTATCTGCTGTTTACTCTGGGCAACCCCCCGCATCCATCTGTAAAACAGCTGCAATGACCCTACCTCAGGGGGCTGTTAAGGTCACACAAAATGTCACATATGAACTCGCACCAGGTGGCATTACCCGAATCCCAGCTATTTCACATCCGCTCGTTCTGCCTGGACTCATTTAGTCATTTCAGTAGTTATTTGGACATACAAACAAGGAGACGTGGGGCCCTGCCTTGCCCCCTGTGTCACCGAAGGCCAGCTGTGAACAGTGGTGCGGAGTGAGAACGGCCCTGAACGGAGGCCAGGTTAGTGTGGGTGTGGTGGGGAAACCCGGGCTGGCGACGGCTTCCCAGACGCACCCACACTGGCGCTGGCTCTTCCTGGCCCAGTACGAACATCCCAGGCCCGGCGCCCCGGGGCGGGGGTCGGGGGACGTCCCCGGGGAAAGCTCCGCACGGAGATCCCTGTCTCCCGGCTACGACAGGGCCCCGCCCCGCCCGCGCCGGGTCGCCTCGCGTACCTTCAGCGAGGCCAGGTGGGCGATGTCGCCGCTGAGCTCTCGCAAGCAGTTGTCGGCGGCCGCCAGCTCGCTGAGCAGCGGCAGCGCGCCGGGGAGGAAGAGCTCGGCGGGGAAGGAGTCCAGGCGGTTGCCGGTGAGGTTGAGGGTCTGCAGGCGCGGCGCGCAGCGCGCCAGGTCGGCGGGCAGCTCGCGCAGCCGGTTGCCGCTCAGGTTGAGGCTCTGCAGCTGCGGGAGGCCCGGCGGCTCGGCGGGGCCCAGGCCCTGGCCCGGCGGCAGCGCCTCCAGCGCGTTGCCGGACAGGTCGAGCACGCGCAGCGCGGGCAGCGGGCCGAGCTCGGGGCTCAGGCCGGGCCCCAGCGCGTTGCGCCGCAGCACGAGGCTGTGCAGCTGCGGGAGGCCCTGCGCCAGGCCCGGGCCCGGCTCGCGCAGGCTGCCGCAGCCGCTCACTTCCAGGTAGTGCAGCAGCGGCAGCGTGAAGAGCCGCGGCGGCAGCCGCCCGCCCGCCGCCCGCACGCGCTCCTCCAGCCCGGGCCCGGTCAGCAGCAGCTCCCGCCGCCGCTCGCGCTCCGCCAGGTCCAGCTCGGGCCAGGCCTCGGACACCGCCGCGGCCGCCATCGTGCCGCCCGCTCCGGAGTGCTTCCGGGGCACGGCCCGTCACTTCCGGCCAGGACCGGAAGGAGTCGTCGAGAACACGCTCGGAGGCTAGAGCGCCTCAGCGAGTACCATAGAGGACACGGTCCTCCTCCAGACGGGCGCCTCCGCCGCTGGGGCCGGGTGGGGCCGGCGCCTCCGCCGCG
The DNA here is from genome assembly GCA_004027375.1 of Macroglossus sobrinus. Classification (NCBI taxonomy): domain Eukaryota; kingdom Metazoa; phylum Chordata; class Mammalia; order Chiroptera; family Pteropodidae; genus Macroglossus; species Macroglossus sobrinus. The sequence goes on along the minus strand of PVKZ01006501.1, from coordinate 6,133 downwards.
AAGGTTCCGTCCCGGGCCCGAGGGTTGAATCCCTGTGCTCGGCCCCGGCTGGGCCGAGCCCGCTTCAGAGTCCTCCGCCCGGGACACTCAGGGCGCAGGCGGACCCGCCCCGCCCCGCCCCGGAGGGGGCCGTGGCTGAGACAGGAAGGCCGAGCAGCGGGCTCCCGGCCCGTCGCCTCGTGGGCCCGGCGGCGAGGCCCAGGCCGACGGGCGACGCCGGGGCCGCGCCGTGGGGCGGGGCGCGGCGGGCGGCAGGGTCCGGACAGGCGGGCGGTCGTGCCCGTCTCCGGGGTGCTGTCACCTCTCGTCCCTCCCGACCGGAGTTGCTGACCCTGGGAGGGGACTTAGGACAGTTGAGTGCCTTTGGGGGGGCTGTTTAAGGCAGACAAGGGGGGGGTCAGGGAAAGCCTCCCTGCCTTCACGGCTCGCCAAGAGCCCAGATCGTGGGGTGCCACAGCAGTGTTGGGGTGGCGTCTCCCGCTACCCGCCGCGCCCGATCGCGCTCCTCCTGGTAACTTTCCCTGCCCGGCGCCTCCCGCCGGTGGCCACACGCCCCCAGCTGCCCCTCCTCTGTCCAGAGTTGAGTTCCCGTTCTCAACCCTGTCACGACAGCCCTGATGGAACCGTCCTTGCTGGTTCTTGCGTTGGATTTGCCACATGACAAACTGGGTGATGCGTGTCCATCTCTACAAGTTCTGACAGGTGGGCTGTCTGCAAGGCCCCGTGTGTCCACAGCCTAGGCAGGGCGCAGGGGCCGCTTGGGACCAGCTGGTCTTGCTGTGCTGGGTGGGATGGGTCAGCCGGGGCCTTGGAGGAGCTGCTCAGGGCGGCTGTCCCTGTCCTCAGCACCCATCCTCGTTAAGCCCTCACCCCAGCAGGGTTTTGGGCTGTTTTGTTTTGAAATTTCTGGAACTTTGAAGTACTTTGTTCACCCAGAAAAGTCATAAGTGAATTTTGCCCATACTGAACACATCGTATCAGCATCCCCCCCACAAACAGGAAACAGGTGATAATCAGTCCCCCCAAAGCCCCCTCGTGTCCCGGGGGCATCATTGTCGTGATGTCAGACCCCACAGGTCAGTTTCTTGGTCTTTGCACGTGGCGTATAAGGTGCCCATGGGTTCAGGGTCACTTACCGTGACTGCAGCTGGCAGGACTGGAGGTCGCCCTGGGGGTCCGTGAGTGGGTGGGGCGTCCCTGCCGGCCTGGGCGTGACACTCCCGGAGGGTACATGCACTGTGCAGGAGGCTATGCTACATTCATAACGAGGTTAAACCAGGCACATGACGCCATCAGGTGACACGGTAAACACGAGATTGTTGAGGCGGCGGGTACACTGTTCACGCAAACTTTTTATAAGCAGAAAAAGTCCATTCTAAACTAAGAATAAAAAGTATAGTATGGCCAATACACAAACCAGTGACACGTGACACGAAGTGTTTCGGACTGGACATCATGGCGTGTGCTGGCCTTATACCTGATCGGGGCACAGTAAGCTTGTTTACAGCAGCAGGACGTGAACGTGGGGAACGTGTCACGCTATGATATCATGATGGCGACATCACTGGCGATAGGAAGTTTTCAGCTCCGTCGCCATCTGTCCTCGAGGCGTTACGGGGTGTGACTGCAAGCACCCCCAGGTCCTGCAGCAGCTCTTGCCTGTCTTCTGTGCAAAGGCCCACCCTTTCCCCCACCCATCAGAGGATAAAACATGCAGTGATCTTTGTTTCAACTGTGATACTGTTTCAAATTAGTATGTTTGTATAAGGGAAGGCTACATTGTAACAAAATAGAAACAACTATAACATTGAAGTTTAAAACTATGTATCTACAGAGAAAATGCTACATTTTTACTTATTTGAAATGCAAAATAGCCTTGCTGCTGGTAAAAATACCCTCTTTCAGGGGGGGAAAAACAGGAAGAAATTGAGCTCTAATCCTTGTGCATTTAATATGAGCATTTACAGAACATTCTGATTTTATTCCACAAAATAAAGTTGGTCAATAATTTTCTCTAATTTGTATGTAGATTAGAATCTCTTAGCTCCCTGTGTCCGTGGTGTCACCCGGCCCCGCCTGCATGTACACAAAGGTGAACGTAACCTACGCATCGCTTTTGGATTATAATCTCAGAATAAAAGTGACACACGTTTAATATCATTTTATTATATTAATTTACTCAGGGTGAATTAAGTTCTGAAACAACAAAAATATATTATTCTGGTACCTGAAAGACAATGGAAAATAAAAACTTTTTAAAACATTAAAAAGTTGCAGATTTTCATTAGAAGTATTTACATTTATATTCTAATGCCACATTTCTAGATACAGTTCTTTTAAATTAGATGGATAGAATATTTTGATATTTGAAAACAATATAAATAAATAATGTTAAATAACTACACCATGTTTATGAATAAAAATTCAGTGATTAATCACCGTTCCAAATGTAGATATTTATTGATGAATGGCCAAAGGGGCTTACAGGTGCTTTTACATTTTGATCCTTTATTCTTGGTTCTTTAATGGTAAATCACTCTGTTAAGCTTTTAACAGCCACGAATCACTGCCAGGCGTCACTTCACATAAATGTGGATTCTTCTGAACCAGCAGGACTAACCTGTTCTAAACGCACCCAAGGCTGTCAACCACTAAAGGTTAGTTTTGCAAATATCTTCTTAAAATTATAGTATGTAGGAAACATTACATGTCCGTTTCTTAAAAGCTTTGATTGGAGAAAAAAGAATAATTTCTCGGTTAACTTTTCTCATTATTGTTCTGTTTTAAAAAGTGTCTTATCTGTACTTCGAAAACGGATTAGAAAATCATGGCCAGGAGTGACGGGAGGGGCGAAAGTTGGTGATATTGTGATAAGTTTGCCTGGTGACAGATAATTACTATAATCAGTGGGGTGATCACACTGTAAGGTATAAAAATGTCAAATCGTTATATTGTACACCTGAAGCTGAGAGAACCAACATAATGTTGTATACCAGCTACACTTAAATAAAATAAAAAATTAAAAACAAAAACAAAAACAAAAAAACGGCCAACCTCTTTTTGGAGCCAGGCAGTTTTAGAATTCTAGCGAGCCTTACAGCTAGCTGTCTCTCCCAAGCCTTGCTTCTCGGCAGGGTGCAGGCGGGGTTAAGGGTCAACCTGGCTGCTCAGTCAACCAGCAGGAAGGTATTTGTTTACCCAACAGGAGGCTGATCAGTGCAGATTCCGGTGACTAAGAAAGCAGGGAGGGGAGGAGGGAATACTGCTCCAGGAGCTGACTGTTCGATGTGGTGGGAGTTGACGATTTTATACCCTAATTAGGTGGCACACATGTCAGCTCCACGCCCTGCTGGCATTCTGAAGCCCGTTTATGCTGGGGGGAGCGGAAGGGACGGGGAGGGGGGCAGCTCCCTTGGGTTGCTAGTGACGGGAGCCCTGAGTGTGGCCCAGGACACAGGGCGCTTCGGGCAGACTTCAGACAGGCCCTGGCTGTCCCCACGGGGCCTGGGTGTGAGGGACGTCAAGCCACTTCCCACGGGTGGGAGACGGGCTCCCAGGTCTGGTGTCACCGTTTTCACGTGTCACGTGAAGTGTGTGAGGAAAGTGACCCTCCAGTTCCAATCCTGACACGGTTTTCAGAGGGCAGGACGGGCTGCAGCCAGGGGCGTGAGCGCTGGAGGGGACAGTCTCAGAAACTGCTGTTTTTAACCTTTATTTCTTGCAATGGTGGGGAACGCAGGCTCGGCTGAACCTGCCCGGGGGAAGGCACAGGCGACACGTGCTCGCTCGCCCTCCTGCCCTGCCAGCTGCCCAGAGGATGAAGCTCAGAGTGACGGTTTGCGGAAATCCTCCAGGCCCCAGAGAAGAGGGGGCGCCCACTGGCGCTGCCCCAGCGCCCTGGGCGGTGGCCGCGGCTCCACCCCCTGCCCGCAGCACGGTGGGGCCTCCTGGGGCCGAGGCAGAGCGAGTGTGCGGCCTGCCAGCTCAGGGCCACGGCGAGGGCGGTCCCTCGGTCAGCCCCACGCGGCCGGCAGCCAGGGACGGAAGGGGCGGGGCTCACCGCACCCAAGGGTGGCCTCCAGGAGAAGAGGGGCCCGCTCGGGACGCCCGCTCGGTCCCGTGTGGCGACGGCGGAGACGGCGGCGGGCGCGTCAGCGCTTGGTGCGCGTCCTGCTGGAGCTTTTGCTCAGGCCGCCCCTCGGCGTGGGGATCTTGCTCCCGGCCCTGGCCGTGGCCCCGGCCTTGCTCACGGCTGCGCCTCGACCTGCAGCGACAGCAGGACGCGCAGGACTCAGGCCCCGCGTCGCCGGGAGAAGCCCCGGGGACAGGGGACGGCGACAGGCCAGCGTGTGCGGCGCTACATGGGGCCGGCAGAGGCCAGTCACTGTGCTCGGCCCCTGGCTCCCCGCTCGGCTCCCTGCCAGGAACGGTTTTCTGGTGGAAATGACCGTGTCCTCGTAAGGCGCTGCACACCCGACGCCGACTACCTACGTTACAACGACCCGGGCCGGGGCGTCAGCTCCGCTTGGCCCCGGAACTGTCTGTTCCAAACCCTCGGGGCTGGGAACGCGGCTGCCACCCAGGGCCAGGCGCGTGCCCTGGACGCCCAGAGGCATGGTCCTTTAACCCAGCCCGAACATCACACAGAGCCCCAGGCAGGGTCGCCAGGTCTGCTGCCACGGGATGGGGGGGCCAGGACGTGACTGGCCTGCCTGTTGATCAAGGACGCGGGGGCGGGGCAGGGAGCCCCAGGGGACTCGCCTCTGCTGGGGGGATGGGGAGAGGGAAGGGCAGGGGCCGCCATGCTGTGCTCACCGGGCGTTGGGGCAGGCGCCCTGCGCAGCACGTGTGTCCTCCGCAGGTTCATGGCGCAGCCCACGGGGCCCATCAGGTGGGTTTTCCAGGCCTGCAAGGAGGGGGCAGGTGGCGTGTCAGCCGGGCCGGGCCTCGACGCGGGCACAGCCGCGAGGCTGCGCGTCCGCAAAGAGAACCAACCAGGTGACACCCGCACCCGACCGGGCTGCAGCCCCGCGCGCAGGCGACAGGCAGTCAGCAAGGGGACTGTGGCAGCCCCGGACCGGCGGCCCCGCAGCGGGCCAGGAGGGGCCCAGAGGGCCCGAGGGCGGTGGCGGGGGCATGTGCCCTCCAGTCTGGGGGTGTTCCGTGGTGGGAGGAAGCGGAAGGCACTGGGCGTGGAGCCAGCTCGCGGGCTGGGACAGGGCCCAGTTGCGGCGGGTGGACGGCGGGTGGTGGTGGCCGAGGGGACTGAAGCGGTGGCTGAGCCAGAAGCAGGTCACTACAGGGGGCCCTGGTGGGCCACAGAGGCTCAGTGCCCGCCGCCTGGCACGTGAGGGCCGCTCCTCTGTCACGGTAGCTGGTTAGCCGGAGCAACCAGCACAGGGCTCCTGCCGCCTCTGGTCCCCGCCCCCAGCCCAGCACCGGAGGGAGGCCTGGCCCCTCCCACACTCAGCTCACGAGGGAGAGGGGACGAGGGAGAGGGGACGGGGGACGCAGACACGAAGCAGAATTCTGAACCGGACGGGGCTCAGTGTCACTACTCAAAAGAGACCAGAGGGTCACAGATCTGGCCAAGACGCCAGCTGGGGTCCCCACGTGTCAGTGAAAGCGGAGACTGGAAGACGAGGGACCGGCTTTGCGCTCGTGTCCCCGAGAGTCGAGCCTCCCGACAGGGACACGGGCGGGAGCGTCAGAAGGTGTGCACACGGACGCGCACACAGATGCACACGCATGCACACGCATGCACACACATGCACACACACACATGCACAGATACACGCGGACGCGCGGCACGGAGTGACTGCACACGGTGACACGCACCCCAGGCCCCCGCCCCCCGCTCGGGTGGCTCACCTCCTCTCCAGGCGCGAAGTCCTCGTGGCACAGAGGGCAGCGGTTGGCCAGCCTCTCTGGTTTGGCGGCTGAAACGATTTTGAGTGAGTGAGGTTCAGTGAGGCCCGTGAATGCAGCAGGGGCAGGACAGCAGGGTGGAGCCCGGTCCCTGCGGACGCCCGCCTGCCCGGGCCCCAGCCGGGGGTGCTTGGGACCAGGTGTGCTGGGAACACCTGGGACAGGCACTGGGGGGACACCGGGACCGGGGATGCCAGGGGACCCC
>PVKZ01006500.1:0-34376 GCA_004027375.1 Macroglossus sobrinus | reverse complement strand
AGACAGAACTCTACCACGGAAACACCTCCAATGAAATTACACCACATCAGGAAAAGAGGGGAGGGCTGTGAAACAAAGCGACTCCTCTCTCCTCCCTCCCCCCAACTGCTAAATAAACACATAATCAATGCAAGTGTGCCTTAACTGATGGAAACTCGCTCTGCACTCTGGACCACAAAGCATCAGATAAACAGAAAGCGCCACGCATTCGGAATACTTATTTTTAAAAGAACTAGCAACTCCAGTGGGCAAAAATAATACAATATAGATTTAATTCATTTTACTAAAGCCCTCGTGATCCAGGAAACGTACCAGGTGAGTTTACAGTTCTGACGAGCCCAGCCAGGACCACCCCGGGGACCCCGGTGCCAGGTACAAGGGCACACTGTCCCCATCAGCTCCCCACTCCGCATCGGGTGAACTTGGCTGAGCACCTCTCAGATTTGCAGTGTCCCCGCTTTGAGCAGAAAATCTCCGAGGTGGATAAGGGCTGAGATGACCCAGGGAAAGGGGAAAACGGATTGCTGCTTTTCCTTTGTTTTTAACTGGATTTGCTTCCCGAGTCTGAACAAAATCTTTGCTGGCTAACGAGAGGCTGAACTCTCTTTAAGCTGAGAGAGAAAGGACACACGAGTCCCCAACCCGAACAGCCAATGGGGTGACGATGATGTTCGGATCCCCGAATCCGGGGCGGTGGGGATGGGTGCCAGCGTGGCAATGAGCCGATCCCAGAGAGGCCGACGGCAGTGCGGGGAGACGGGCAGGGCGCCCTGGAATGGGAGCACCCCGAGAAGGGGCCTTGGAAAGCCCACGAGCTCTCGACAGCCCCTGCTCGGGTGGGGTGTCCTGGGGTGACTAGGAGTCTCTGTGGGGTGTCCTGAGGTGACTAGGAGTCTCTGTGGGGTGTCCTGGGGTGACCAGGAGTCTCTGTGGGGTGTCCTGGGGTGACTAGGAGTCTCTGTGGGGTGTTCCAGAGTGACTAAGCATCTCTCTGGGGCTGCCCGAGGAAAGCTCCCCCTGGGGTGTGAAGTGGCCCTACAGGAAGATCCGCCCCGTGTGACCTCTCCGAGACAGGCACACTGGCCTGTCCTAACAGTGTCCAGATGCCACGCATCTCAAAGTTCACACGCGAAGTCCTGCCTATGGCGATGGCAGCCAGCATCCCGATAATACCGAGATGGCCACGAGGCGGACCCTTTGATTCTGAATCAATCTTCTGCACACTCAATTAGAAAAAGCTGGCTATAAAATCAGGCAGAGAGAATGAAAAGCATATTTAATTGCTCTCTGGAAACTTCAAAAAGAGGATTTAGATACATGGATAGACCTACAGTGTCATATGTCAGCCCAACTCTCTGAGGTATTAAAATGGCTGTCCTCATTTCAAAAGGGAGAAGAACATTACGGAACTTCATTTGTCAAGGACAGACAGAAACTGTCAAGGTCTCCGAAACAAATTTGGATCCAACTGTTCTGTGTCCGTCTGTGTATGTCTATATGTATTTATGTTGAAATGGGAGATAATTTTCTACCTCTGCGGTATTGTTAAAATTAATTTAAAGGCGAGTGCTTATAAGGATTGGGTGTTTTAAAATTCTCAGAAATCCAGAAACTGACTCAAATGCTTTTCAAGGTACGTGATTTGAAATGAATCCTTACAAAATAAAGGCTAGCTTAAGTTTGTTGCTGTTAAGTCAAACAGACCTGTCATCATTTTACCTGGCTTTTATAAAAGTCCATGTTAACAGCTGACTCTGACGTCTAGGAAATGTTTCTAGAGCTGATAAAATGCCTTCAAAAATCTGCCAAGCTAGAGTGCTACCTGCTGACTTCTTAGTTTTCATTTCAGATTGAGGTTTCAGGGGTTACAATCTCAATCCGTGTGCAGGGATGACGTTGCAGTGTTCTGAAGGGCCTCCAAGGATTTTTTTTGTGTTAAATTGCATGGGAAACATTGCAAAATACGTGATAAAAAAACTTCTAGGGTACATTCCATGCATAAACAATGGCTGTTGAGTACACAGTCGGGGCTCTGGGCCCTCCCATTATCTGTTTTTTTGTTTTTTTTGGGTTTTTTTTGCATTCCTTCACGCTGGCCTGTGCTTCTCTCACAGGCCCCTGAGCTTTTCAAAAACAGCTGTCAGCCTCAGACCCTCTCTGATTAAAAGCCCGAGGTCACAAAGTCACGTCGACTGCTTCTAGTCGGACAGGGCCACACTGCCCGTCTCCCAAACTGGAGGACTCCCTAGAAGAGAGGCCACTCGGCCCTTTAAAACATCATCATCATCGCACGTAAGCAAAGAAATCAGCGTCGCAGGGGTGACCATAAATGGCTACGTTTCCCTGGAAATCCTGTTTTTGTAGCTCAGGGAACCAGCGCCTCCCCCAGCTGCTAAGGCCATCACAGGAAACCTTTAGCCTGTAACATTTATACCCTAATTACCATTTTTGGTACTCGAGCAAAATAGGCATCTCTCTTACACAGTGGAGTCTTTATTTAGCACTAAATGAAATACTACCAGCTTCTCTCAAAGGGCCTTGAAATTAAATCGGTGAAAGAAATCCTACTGCCCAAAGGGCTTCAATCTACGAGCCTATAAATAACTGCCACAGTCCACAATGTCATACGGGAACCACTTCATCAAACCTTGTTTCTGCTGATAGCCTCCGACGCTCCAAGTAAGGACTGGATGCAGGCGGACAAGGCTTCCTGGGACAATCCTTGGAACACTGCCCTCTGGTGGGAGAAGAGAGAAACGTACCGTGTAGCAGCACATCACAGAAAAAGATCAGCATGGCCTGCCCTCGCCCACTGGGTTACTTTACGTTACTGGGGTGTCCTATTCCCATGCAGCCTTTCTAGCCTACCACACACGGCTGACAGCTTCGAAATCTGCACCTCTCAGGACACTCACGTGACCCTCTCCCTATATTTCCCGAGCAGCTATTTTCACGCCAGGCCCTGCGAGGGGCTGGAAGGACAGAGGAGGGTGGGCCTGAGAGATCTCACTCCAACAGAATGATCTCGCGTTGCAGGCTGCCCTTCAAATATATAAACCCAACTTTCAAACAACCCCCAGGGAATCCACTTCTAAAGCTCTATCCCAAGAAATTCATCAGTATCGTTCTGTAAGATTCATGCGGGTGGGTCTTCAACACGGTATTATTATTTAAAAGTAAAAACCTAGAAGTGCTCGATGATGATGGGCTGACAAAACACTAATAAATCTAAATGACAGAACGCTGTGCAAGGCACCAAAAACGCTGAAGGAGGTGGTCGAAGTCTCGTAAAATATGATTAAGTGGAAAAATTCAGGTTACAACAGTGTGTCAAGAATGACCCTTAATCTAACTGTCGTGTGTCCGTCTCCTAGAGGTGTGGCGTGTGGCCAGGGACTCCGCCAGTCCCTCGCTGCCCTCCCGGCGTCCACCCCGCCCGAGATGAGCCCGGGACGGGTGACTGCGGGCCGAGCAGTCACTACCAGGCCGCAGTCCTAGCCTCCATTGCCCTGTGCGCTGCTCTCCTCTCCCGTCCCATGAGGCTACTGCCGTGCGGAGGGATCGGCGGCCTCCTGTGGGTCAGCGACCCTGTCTCCGGAAGATGGAAGACGGGCGGCTGAGCCTGAGAACCCTCCGTCCCCTGCTCAGCCGTCCTGGGGTCTTCCTTCACTGCACTGGTCTTTCCCCGCCTTTGGTGGGGAAGACAGAGAGGGCTAAGGTCTGAATGTAAGCCAGGCAGAAAAAGAACAGGCGTGCTAGGGCATGAAATAAATACAGGCACAGTGACGCCCCCGCCGAACTGCTGTTTGGCTACAATCCGCGAAGCACCCAGGAGACTTCGCTCGGGGCTGTGATGACAGGGGGCCCTACAGGGAATGCGCCCTGCATGTCTCCCACGGGATCGAGGCTCCACCGTAGGGAGTTTCTGAATCCCAGCCCGAGGCCACCGTGCAATGCACCTACTAGAGAACCTGGGGGGTCACACCAGTGTCCGGCCTCCCCCAAAAACACAAAAATAAAAATAAGGGATCGTCAGCTGACAAGGTCCTTGCAATCTGTGAGGTCAACCAAGGGTTGCCTCACCTAAAAAATATTTTTAATTAAATAATCAATTTTATTATTATTATTATTATTATTATTATTCTTTGCCTATAGCACCTGGTCTTCCTAGGGGTCTCCCATCCAAGGACTAACCAGGCCTGACCCTGCTTAGCTTCCGAGATCAGACGGGATTGGGCTCGTTCAGGGTGGGATGGCTGTAGTCAAATTAATTTTTTTAACTGCATCAAAACCACTGACTTTTATAAACTTTAGGTTCAGCAGCAAACCTCTAACAGTACATTAATGTAGAAAAATCTGATCTTTCAGGGACTGATAATCAACCATAATTGAATGCTTAGAATAACTATTATTTGAAATCAATGCACAGTATAAGTTGGTGCTATAAAATAATGAAATGAAATAAAATAAAATAAAATAAAAATAAAAAATAAAATAAAGTAAAATAACATAAATAAAATAAAGTAAGAAAAATAAAATAAAATTAAATAAAATAAAACAAAAAACAAAAACAAAACAAAACAAAATAGTACTGCTAATTTCAGCAAATAACTAAAATCAGTCCATGGTTAGAAAAACATGTAATCTTAATACTACTTACTAAGGATCTAAATTGAGTGCAAAACTAAAATAGGTGAATTTAATACTGTGATACTAGATGTCCATTACACCTGTGTGACACTGGACATGGCATAACCTTTCTGCATCTCTTTCTCCATCTGTAAACTAAGACAGATGAATTAATCGGTAGTTTTGAACTTTTTTGTGGTCACAGACCCCTATAAGAAGCGATAAAGGCCACAGCCCGTCTCAGAAAGACACAGACACAGGCACCCACATACGATCTCACCCACGACACCACCGTCTTCACGCACCCCCCAAAGCCCACCTGTGAGTTCTACGGGTCTACAGAATGCTCAGGCGAAGGGTCCCTAAATTAGACTGATGTTAAAAGTAACTCTCTATCTAAAGAGCACGATTCTAGTCCACCACTAAGCAAACAGCGTGTCCACACGTCAGGATAAAGTCCGGGGTGCGCAGGCGCATGGCCTGGCAGACGGGGGGGGGGGGGGGGTCGCCACGCACGTCTATGCATCTGTATAGCTTGGACAGGCAGACAAGGGCGCGCCGCACGGTCGGGAACCACATGCCGTGGAGGTCGGCTGGTGACAGCGTGGTCGGTGGCCTCGCGCTGAGCGATCCCGCTGAACCTAGGGGCCCAACAGAGAAGGAGACACGTTGCACACACGCGGCCTGCCCGTCCGCAGAGCCCCTGTGGACGGAGCCACCGCGCGGCCAGCAGCAGCTGCAGGCCGAGACGGCTGCGTTAGGGGCGGCGACATGGGACACGGTAGGTGCGCGCGTGGGTGTTCACGTGTGTCCTCGCGTCCCGACCAGCTGTCTCTCACAAACGGGGACGGTGATCCTTGTGGAATGAACAAACAGTGTGCACATTACAGGACCCCACGCGGGCCGTGGACACCGGCGGGAGCCCGTGGCGCAGGGCAGGTGGCAGCGCTAACAGGAGGCGGGATCACAGCTGCTCCGGCCGAGGCCGCCTTCCCCACGGCTTAGAGACCCCTCAGCGCGACCTCCACTTCCAGCCCTCGCCACCCAGCACGCTCTCCCCCTTAATGACGGACCCCAGCACCGCAGTCCTGCCTACGGGGTCCTTGTCACTTCCTGCTTCTCACCCATGTACTCAAAATACACTGCAAACCCCTCCTCCTCCAGCTTCTGTGGCACCCCACCCCCGACACCCCGCCCACCTCCGACCCCCTGCTCTGCTGTCCTTTCTCTCTGCTGTCCTTTCTCGGTTGGCCTGCGACGCGCCTCTACTTCCCTTTGTTCTGTAATGTCAGAATCTGCAGAGGGACTCGCCCCAGATCTCCGCCACTGCCACCCTGCCCCTGCCCTGGTGTGACCTTACAAGCCCAAAGCAGCAACTCTGGCTCTAACCCAGGCCCCTCTCTACAGCCCTAGAGCAGCGCTGTCCAAGAGACACGCACGAGCCACCGCTGTGAATGTGACGTAATAACAAAAGTAAAAAGAAACAAGTGGAATTCATTTTAATTTTATTTAACCAAGTATATCCAAAACAGCCTCATTTTAACATGTAAGCAACATAAAAAACACTAATAAGATATTTTCCATTCTTTGTTTCACATTAAGTCTTTGACAGCTGGCGTGTACCTTACAGTCACGGTGTGTTCAAACCAGCCACATGTCACACTCACCAGCAGGTGGCTACCACCCTGGACAGCACAGCTCTAGGCCCACAGGCACCCTCTGTTGTCCCACAGGGCCCCTCCTCAGCCCACAGCTAGTGTGTCATCAAACTCTGCAGACTCGCCTCAATCACACCCTCCGTCTACACCCTTCCCTCCATGCCCCGCTCCAAACCTCCTCTCTCTCAAGAGCAACACTCCCCTCCCCGTCCCTACAGTCCAGCCAGCAATGCCGTGCCGGGAAGCCGGCGCTGAGGGAGAGCGCGGGCATCTGGGGGAAGGGAGAGGCACCAGGCTGGGCCGGCCACACAGCGGTGCGCTGTGCTGTCCCCCATCACCCCTGAGATGTGCTGGGACTAAGGCGTACACGAGGCCCAGAGCACACACCAGGACCCAGAGGCACGCCGGGACGAGGCAGAGACTCCCTTTCGGAAGACGTCAACCCGCTGAGGGTCTCTCGTCCTAGCAGGCAGGGTAAAATGGCCCTGTCAGGTGGGGACTACCCAGGCTGCGTGACAACCTGGATGTGGGGCACCAGCTCTTTACAGCATTGACTCAGAATATTTGGTGATGCCCTGCAGCTGGGACCTGGGGCAGCTGGGGCTCCGTGAAGCCCACAGAGTCCGTGTCCCCACTCCCAGCCAGTCCCAAGGAGACCTGGGCTTTATGTCACCTTCACTGGTGCGGGGGGCATGGAGGGACACCCTACTTCCTACTTCCTGTCCAGCTCGTTGTCCGGGTAACTCATATGCCCGCAGCGTTATTCCTGGGCAATTCTGCTCCCGCATAACACGCCCCCAGCCCGAGCTCCCACTCATTTCTGACCATTCTACCCCGGCCCCAAGCACGCGACACACTTACAGAACACAAATCCGATGGAGCGACCGCCCTGATACACTGTATTTCAGCCCAAGTTCAAAGTCCAAGAGACTCTATCGCTTGACACGTACCACGATCTGGCCTGTTTTACCTGCTTCTCCCACAAATGACCCGCGCCCACACACGCCCAGGCAAACACGGTCCCCAATCCCGCGAGCCACCCTCCACGCGCTCTGCCCTGACGAGCGCGACCACCTGGCTGTCTCAAGCTCACGGTCACAGACCCTGCAGCTCTCGGACGGCCACCTCTCGCTGAGCCACCAGCCTGCGGTTACCCCCTTCACGGCTGCGATGCCCTCGCCACAGTCCACGGCCGCCCCGTGCGCACCGGTGGCGTGTCCCCACCGGGTCCTGGCAGCGGCCCGCCCACCTGCCCCCCTGAAGCGCGGGCTGCTTCAAAGCACCAGCTGTTCCACGCCCGGCACGTGCCCGGGCCTCGATGCGCGTCTGTTACGCGGCTAAACACCCGCTGGGAGTGAGGGCGGCACGACGTACCAGGTTTAGTCGGACGACCGGGCTCCGCCTCCTCCAACCGCACGTCCGCAAACGAGGCCTCGGCAGGCTCCGTCTTCTGCTCCTCTTTTAAACTCTGGGCGATTTGCTGCAGAGAGATGAGAAAGAAGGTTCATGAAAGCGTGGATCTCAGCCGTGTTTGGAGATAGGAACATGTTAAAAAAAATCCAAGTAACAAATACATGAACTAACACCACGTGGAAGTGAAAACCCTGATCAGTGCCAAGTGTCCCTATTCTCTCTCTCTCTCTCTCTCTCTCTCTCTCACACACACACACACACACACACAGCTCTTCCAAAGCACTAATTTCGGAGCCACTACAAGGCATCCACCGGGAGCTTTTCGTACTAGGCCCATACAAGAAGCGTCATTTTCAACTTTAAATTTAGAAACAAAGTATCCAACTTTCGAATTTCCTAGAGAAAGTGAGGGAGGGGAGGGAGGAGAGCACACGACTGCCAGACGGGGCTGAGCAGCAGACGCAGTCCTTGTCACGCCCACGCTGTGACCCTCAGCAGCGACAGGAGTGAGCGGACACAGCGAGGGGACACAGCGAGGGGACACAGCGAGGGGACGCGCAGGTGACTTCTCCGCTCCGTCAGCTGAGCGGCCCCAGAAGCACCGCTGGCCCCCGGTGCCAGCGCCACTGCCCAGGGAAAGGAGCCAGGACCCGGGGCAGGGGACAGCCCGCCATCACGTGCCTCTGGGGTGACGAAGTGCGGTGCACGGCACTGACTGTGCAGTATTCTTGCAAAAAAAAAAAAAAAGTGTTTAACCTGAATCTCAACATGAGGGACGCAATCAGACACGTCCAGAATGTGGTCCCTTCTGTAATAAAACTGGCGCGTCACCTCAAAATCTCAATGTCGTGGGGAAAACGAGGGGGGGGCCTGGACTTGAGTCACAGACATAAAGACCCAATGCGACGTGGTACCTGCGACTGGATCCCACTTCCCATTTGAAGGACAACTGAGGAAATGTGAATACGGACTGTATATAATTAATATGACTGAATCAATGTTAATTTTCATAGATGTAAAAACTGCACTGTGATTGTGTGGAGAGTATTTTTACTCTCAGGAGAACAGGAACTAAAGTATTGAGGAATGAAGTATCACGACATCTGGAACTGATTTTCAAATAGCTGAGCCATGACACATACGCACACGAAAACAGAGAGTAAATGTGCCAAGCCATTCACACCTGCTGGCCCTGAAAAAACTCTAGATAAAACTGAGTATTCGCTATTAAGGAACTAGATGCTTTTAGTGTGATGGCGGCATCAGGCTCGTGTAAAACAAAAGTGCCCCTGCCACTCACAGTCACCCGCTGACGCATGCAGGACGAGGTGGCGTTTAGAACTGGCTCTAGAACGAGAGGGGGCAGCACGGGCGTGAGAGGCAGGCCCACGCGAAGCGAGGCCACGCGGACGCGGGGCCCGGTCCACGGGAGTTCCCCAGGTTGTTCCTTCCACTCCTGCCCATCTTCGAAAATCCCACTTAAAGTGACCTGGGCTCCGATTCGGTTTCGCACCCGGTCTCTGAGGCGTCATGCAAGCTTTGTCCGGCTCGCAAAGCAGAGGAGGACACGGGTGTGAGGGGAAGACCAGCGAGACAAGGCCAAGGCCTCCAAGTATACACTGAACATCAGAACTGCAGGGCTCTGAGGAGGGATGACACGTGGTCACGCCGTGACCATCAGCTGGGGTGGCTCCTGTGTGACCCACCCCCTGCCACGCCATTTCCAAGAAAAAAGCGCGATCGCAGGGAGCACTCTTTCAGTTTAAAAACTGGGAACGCAGCATACTGCCTGGAAGAGAGAACTGAACCGAATGTTTATAAAATACAACTCGAAGGGACGACAACCTAACTATTTCTGTTCCATGTTCTAGATTTTATTTCCTGTGACTCTGTGGCAAGCTTATCTGGATCTGAAGTTCTGAGTGAGAATTAAAAAGAAAAGTCCTATCGTAACGAGAGCACTGGGGGTGCGGCCAGCGGGGAGAACCCACCTCCATCATCACCAGCTTGTCGGGGTACGCCAGGTCGCCAGGGGCCGGCCTGTAGCCGGCGATGTCCGTCTGGATGTAGATGTGGGTCCGGTAGACCAGCCGCTCCTGCACGTCCTCCAGCATCTGCTTGACGCCAGCTGCGAACGCCCCTAGCTGTTCGGCTGACAAAAAAGCGCAGTCACCCGATCACTGAGATGCAGAAAAGGCTTTCCTTACACAAGCAAAAGCACTGCTGACGTGTCTGGTCACGGAACCACCCACTGTTGCTCCAAGGACTGTGGCTGTAGGTACTTCAGGATGACGTAATGGCCTCAGAAAAAGGGGATACGTGTCTTTCAATTTCCTCAAATTTAAAACTGGGAAGTAAAGGTGTCCTTACACCTTCCTGGGACTCTAACGTTACTTCTGTCATCAACGTGGATGATGAAATCTGACTTAACGTACTTAGTGCTTTTAAAAGTTCTTTCGCACAGCTTCAGCTCCATCCTGAGAGAGAGTTGAGCAGCTTACTAGCCGGGTTACCATCCCGTTTTACAAATAAATATAGTGTCCCACAGACACTAACTAAAAACTAAAATGAGATGTGAGTTTACGCAGGATTTCTTCATTTCTAAGACGCCGCCAATGTTAAGACACACCAGTACTTCTGTGACAACTTCCCAAGGGCTGGGGAGTTGGAGACACAACACAATCGCATTAAGTATTCACGTTAATTTAAAAAATCATCTTTAATTCAGAAACATTAAGTGGGAGAAAATGTACATCTTAGAATAAACTAAATGAAGAATAACAACCACTGAAAGAGTAACGACCTACAGTAGCTCCTAAGAGAAGTCGAATCATTTCTGCCAAATAATTACTTGAAGGGTATTTTTTAAAGGTGCCTATGTATCATTAAGAAATTCAAATCAAATATGAAAGAACGTATCACACAGATAAAGTAAAAACTGTTTCAGAGAATTTCTCTTCTTTATATGTAATTTCAAAAAGATGACTCTTACTGTGTATGCATGCTAAAATAATGCCCGTTTTTAAATCAAGATTACACAGTATAGTAATTACATTTTCTGCTAACAGAGTGCCAACATGGTGGTCCATTTTCTCTGGAATTCAGATACCAGAAAGAAGAGTTTAACTGTAATTATTTTATTGCTAATTTTGCCCAGATTTCAAAATTCTTTCCCCATTTAATTTGTACATTTAGTCACAGAATAAGATGCAACTTCATTCAACAAGGGATAAGGTATTAACTCACGCTTCAAAAATATTAATTTTATACAGGTGGCGGGGTCCAAAGGGGGCGCTCATCTCTCTCAAATACACTGAGCCCCAGAAACACTTAAAAGACTGTGGGATTCCCACCGCCACTCACCCCACCACTCACCGTTGTTCTGTACGTGATCTTCGAGCACCTCATTTTTAAGAATCCCACAAAGTTCCGAAAGAGTCTCTAAGTGAATAACATGAATGATCAATGGCCTGAAGACATCATACAATGACACACACAGTTTCTCCAAAAGTCCACTAAAATAAAGGAACAGAACATGCTTTAGTAGTCATCTCTGCAGGATTTTCGAATAGTTTAAAAGGCATCACTGACTTCTGACAGCCAATAAAAACAGTAATATTCTACTGGAAAATAGTCTGGGGAACATTACATATTGAAGAGTGAAAGGTGGAAAGTAATTCTGATTCTGTAAAGTATTGTTGCTTTAAAAACTCAGAATCGATAAGCGATCAACAGTCAATGCAAATTAGCTGCCCCCAGGTAAATGTCAATTTATTACACCTTATACTTATTTCAGCAATAATTCTGTATCTGTCCTTCCAAAAGCAATAAAAAATATTTCAGGAGACTTAATTATCCTTTTATAATCTATATCGCTGTGAATAAAATGGTACTATCTTCCCCAGAAAAGACAGGTCCAAAATCCCTGAATGCTTACAGATTTAGATAAACAATACTCAAAGTCCTCTGAACAAACAAGTATTTTGACAAAAAAATAAAAGACATTTGAAAAGAGAAAATCAGGTTGTCTATATTCTTCATTTCGTCAACAGTATTCTCTGTGCGCAGCATTACATCAAATGTCATCGCCCCATCAAAACCGTGACACACCTGTCCCCTCCCCATCAGAAAGGGCACAGTCAACACAGCCGCTATGAAGAAACCCAAAGTGCCTGACAGGGTCCGAACGACACTTTGAGAAAAAACTGTTAAAAGGCTGTAAGTCTCGTCTGTACTTTTCAGTGTCTTTCATTAGTCAGAATCACAGGACTTTTTAACTATGAGAATTTACTATACTTAGTGGAAGTAAAAGCAGGTAGATTTAAAGACTTAGCTCTCTATATAGATTCTCACTGCCACGCCACGCCATGCCACGCCGTCTCCATAATTACATTATAAAGGATGTGGAGCAGGCTGGCCTTTAAACTACACATTTATTTTAAAAGAAATAACCACTGTCCCACCCAACGATATTGCGTTCACACACCCACAGAAGTTAAAGCACTCTGCAGTTAACGTAAGAATGCCCCCATGATACAATCAGCCACCATGGTCATTAGCACATGAGATCTGAGTTCGAGTCTGTGTACCACCTACTCTAATTTTGGTGTTGGCTTTGTGAAAAATTCGCTGTAAAGTTGGTGCTCATCCTGGCACACGTGGACCATAAAGGCACAGCCACTGCGAACCTGCGGGAAACACACACACACCACCTGCAGTTAGAGACACACAATGCCAGCGTTTACGAAATACAGCAAATCACTGTATTGGCAAAGATTACACGTATATTCATCAAACAACTTACTGAAACACAGAAAATAATTGGTTTCCCTGCATAATGTGAACACAGGTGATTTTTACTTTCTTCTTCATGCTTTATTTTCAAATTTTTTGACAATGAAAATTGCTTTTCTAGTGAATGGGGTATTTAAAAGAAGAATCTTTAAATATTTTCCTCTAGTATGAATTAGAATCACACTACACAAAAAAGTGCTTCAGCAAAAACTAAGATATAATAAATCCACAAGCTTTAAATTTCATCTTTCAAGGAACAATATTTATTCATAACTCTTTAAAAATAGATCAAAATGAGAGTATTTTGCCAAGCTGAATTCTAACTAATAAGGTCTATCTGTCACAACTCAAAGAAAAAGTCTTTACGTGTGTTGATGGGAAACCATATAGCTCCCAGGGCATCAAAACATTTCAGAGGAAGGACTGGCACTAGACCGAAAGGAGCAGGAGCGTACCAAGGCACAGTGGTCTCTGTTGTTCTGGGTGGTTAACTCCGCCACAGCACAAGCAATGCTGGGGCCCAGCAGGAGCTCCCGCTGACCCAGGTAGCACTGGTGGATGTCACTCAGCAGCTGCTGGTACCTGACCAAAAGCAAAGGAGACTGGAGAACAAACTTCTGATTTGGGGTATGAGAATTAAATCCGATCAGAAAGCCCAGAACAGGCGGCCAAACCTCGAAGGCTATGGCCGCCTCTCGTGTGCCTGTGTTAAACACCAGAAATATTTATGTGGATGTATTTAAAAAGCCCTCATAATGAACTGCGGTGCTATAACCTTTATCTTCAAAAGAAAGACTGATCTTCCGAGAGCAGAGCTCTCCCACCCACCCAGGGAGCCCTGCTGTGGGGGAGAGGCGCCTCGCTGAAAAGGACAGCGGGCAGCGGGGTGGTCAGTCGGTGACACCACAGGACCTATCTGAGAGCTGCTGACAGAGCAGAGCTTAAAAGTTCTCATCACATGACGAGAAACTGCAACTATGTAACCAGACTCACAATGGCGGTTACTTCCCAATATACACAATACTGACTCATTATGCTATGTGTCTGAAACTGTAAGTTTTATGTCAATTATACCAAATAAAGATAAACGGAGAGCCTTGCACACTCACGAAGTCAGACCTATGACTTTGCTCCAGAAATATATTGTGCTACGAGAAAAAGCTGACCCGGTATGCGTGATAATTGCTCAGAAAGTATCCCAGACATAATGGATTGGGGGAAACAGTGTTGCAAAAAGAAGATAATTGGACGCTCATGAACTTCTAGGTACTCACTCAGGCATTTTTTCAGATCGCTGTTCTATTTGTTCAATCAGAGTCTGCAGAATAAATAAAAACACTTTTAAAATCCATTGTTTTAGTTGCTCTTTTCATTACTTTCTGATTAGAACACACATCATTAGAAAATCTGTAAGTACAGAAAACTTGAAACATAAAAATGTTTCACATAATACCATAAAAAAATCAGCTGACATTTTAGAAGATTGTTTTTTGTATATACACAATACATTTACTATATTTTTCTTTTTAAACAGCACAGATTTGTACTACAGACTCAGCTTTATAATCTGCTTTGGAAAAATTAACATTACTTCGAGACATTTTCCTGTTATTAAATAATTCTCAACAGCAGGTGAAAATGTAAATAGAAAGCTTTAGCGCACCTAGTCAACATTCAATGAATCATTGTGATACATGTTACTTAAAACGTTTGTTTAAATGGCTACATAGTATCTCCTCGGACAGCTGTACCATCAATCAACCAGTCTTCCACTGTCAGATATCTAGGGTGTTTCCTAGAGCTTAGAGCTCTAGGCCTGGGGCAAAACTGGAGGGCTGGAGCCCAGGAGAGCTGGTTCTGCTCTCTGAGAGTCCACTTCCTCCCGCAGAAGCTGACAACAGCTACCTCCTTCCCACCTGGGGACCCACAACAGGGGGTCACAAGAGATAAGTATCTGTTGAGGCTTCTGATTCATTCCCCTACAATGTTTCTGAGAAAGAAATCACTTTACTTCCCTAAGGCAGTACTTCCTGTCTCTCCGAATCCTCTAAAAAACTATGACACCTTAATCTGCTAGTTTCTGACAAAAAATGCTACCTCATCTTACCTAAACGTACTCTCCACTGAGGCTAAACACGAGCTCACATTTAGCAACCGTTTTGTTTTCTCAAAGTAATCTGGTCATTTTCGTTTTCGATACTTATCTATAATTCTGATTTGTATGCGCTCAATGCATTAAAAATATTAATCTTCTTTACTTCTCTTATGTTTGCTCCAAATTAAAATTCACATAATTTAATTTTTATATCCTTAATCTTTTACTCAGCAAATATTTTTCTAATACCTTCTTTTTTTTTAGTCTGCTTATCATTTTTACACATAACTCTTTAGTTCACTTAGAATGCATTCTGGTAATGTTATAGAGTGAAGGGCATCTTTTTTTCTCAAATACTTAATAAATCTTCTCAATATTATGTAGAAAACTCCAGCCCTCCAGCCCTCAAAACATCTTTGAGATGTTTCTTTATGTACTAAGTTCTAGAATTTCCCATTTCAACGATCTGTCAGTGAATTCTTAAATCGGTACTACTGTATTTTTCAAAATTTTCTTGCTTAGTCTTGCTTATGAATACATTAATTTTCGGATCATCCAAAAAGAAAGGCCATTGGAATTTTTACTAGGATTACATTTAACCAATAAATTAAACTAGGAGGAAATGACATCTTCAATATTGTCTCCCCAACCAGGAAGAAGGCAGGCTTACTATTTATTCAATCTTTTATGATTTTCTATCTAGTTTTGTCATTTTCTTCATCCTTCTATTTCCATTAATGTTACTTCTAAGTATTTCATGCTTTCTGTTACTAACATAAATGAGACCCTATCACATATACTAACTGGTTACTAATGGTATACACAGAAGTTGCTGATAATTATATAACCATTTTATATCCCCCCGCGACACAGCCCGCTTACCCATACCATTCTTTTCTCATCTAATTCTCATCATCGGTACTTGACTGAGAAGGAAAAGCGACCCATGAGGCACGAGCTACACCTCATGCCTTGATTACCGCTCTTCTCCTGTATCTTCTACAAACAGGACCAAGTTCCTGTTATTTCCAAAAGCGAACAAACAAAAAACTCCTTCCAACTGACTTTCGAGAGGGAAACAAGGAAGGGAGCGAGGTCGGAGTCCGCACACCCAGACCACGCTTTCTAGTAACTTCACCGTGAGGAGCAAAAGATGCAGGTGCCAGCTCCGGTCCCTTCTATCTTGGGTGTGTTATTAAATACACAACACGTGTGTCTACTCTCTGTGCCCTCCGTTCAATTGTGATAAACACTCCGCATTCCTTTAGGTGCCAGACACTGTACTGAGGAGACCAAACCAGGCTCCTGTTCCCAGCCCCGCAGGACACCCCACAGGGGGGGCCTTGAGTCGACCCCGATTTCTCACCCACACTTTTGCAAAGTCTTCCTTGTGAACCCGGCCTCCCTGTCTCAGATCTCGCGTCACCGTTATCTTTCATTCAGCATCCTTAGTCTTAGGAAACGGCGAATCGGACCCCATCACTCTCCCACGCCCCTCGTGGACGGTCTCTGCCATGCTGCCGTCTCTGATGTCTCTACAGTCGTCCCTGTACACGCTGATCTCAGTTCGCGGGAGCGCCACCGACGCCCTCCCTCGAGCGCACGGTGAAGCCCAGCTGTTTAAGCGCAAACAGCGCCTTCACCCAGAGAACTCCCCTTGGCATCTTAGGGAGAGCCTGGAGCCTCCCGCTCTGTGGTCCTCAGGCGTCTCTGAGCCCACGTAAAGCCACGTGGAAGGCCCACGCCTTCTTGCAAAGCAAAGGGCCTAACACGGCACCTCACGCGGGTTGGCTCCTACGTTTCACAGGGAGTTCGCATTCGTGTCCCTAGACTTACCCTGACTTTGGGGGCGGCGGCTCGAAATTTCACGTAAAACAGCGTGAAGGCATTGGGTGTGGATGAAGGATCCTGCAGAGACAGGGGGACGGGAGGGGACACAGTCAGCAAACATGCGAGTTCTCAGAACACGTGATGCAAACCACTTCCGACGGCTACTGCCCAGGAAGTCTCAGGGACAGAGCGAATGTTGTTATTGCCACAGGAGAGAAATACGTATGAGGAACCGTCACCTCTCTCCTCTTTATAATTAAAATTCACCCTGGGTTACAGTAGGTAGTAGTACTTACCAGGTATTAGTTTCCTAAACCTATTAAAAATTTTACAATAGAAACATCATATAGTCTGGCTGTTACATCAGCTAAGAGCAACGTGAATGATAAAATGCAACCCAGAAATCAGTGGCTTTGAACGGAAGCTCAAGAAGATATTCGACGTTCCTTAGAAAGTACACTTAAAAAAATGCACAATACTTATGGTTTCACCCTCTCGGTGACAGTCCCAGGTGGCTCCACTCTTACTGGCCGCCTGACACGCCACTAGTTTTCCACCTGGCACCTACTACAACCTGTAACTGATTAATCTGTCCCCTTTACTGGTCACTGCCCCTGAGTATAAGCTCCGCGCAGGCAGGACCCTGCGGCTGCCGTTCACGTCCAAAGAATTCCTAGGACAATGCCCAGCACGCAGGAGGTGCTCAGGAAAAGGACATTTGCTAAACGTAGAAAATTACCCATCCCATAAGGAAGAATATTCAAATTACCTATCATGTGAAATCTCACCACTCAGACAGAACCACTTAGATTATGCTGATGTATTTCCGTCTAATATTTTTGTGAAAAAAATAAAATGTTTGAAGTGACAAATAGTTTGAATCTTGTTTTATTATTTAGCGTACACTACTGAATACTCTTCACACTGATATATATTCTTTGAAAATAAAGACTGACAGATATAATACAGCCGTTTTCCTGTTATACATGAAACTGTAATGCCTATTCTTATTAATAAAAGGTAAAATAAAAATTTTATAGTTACTAAGTACTACTCTCAGATCACAATAATAGAAGATAAAAAAAAATACCCTCACCAGTTAACTCACCCTTTTTAATAACTGATTTGTGAGGTTCTGTAGTGTGTTCACAGTATACGTCTTCATGAGGTGCAAAGCTTTAGAAAGACATTGCTTAAACTTCAGTAAATATACAGGATAATCTTTAAAATTCGGCTGCAAAGGAAGGGAATATTTTAAGAAGAGGTAACAAACTCTGACAAAGCAAACTTTTAATGAAAATCAACATGTCCTTTATGTGAAGCTACGTATAAGTTCAAAAGGCCTTCTGTAGGCCGAAAGTGCCATGAAGACGAACACTGCCACTGGCTTGGTGACAGCCACGTCCCCTGTGCCTGGCACAGAGTAGGGACTCAATAAATATTTGCTGTTTTTAGCAAAATCTATTTTCAGCACTCCACAGACTTCAAGACTAATCTGTCAGGCCCAACTAGGGCAAGACTGTAGTTGAGGTACAGCTGTAACTCCTCAGCGGGCCATGGCCAGCGCAACAGGAAGTCAACGCCCTAAAAACCCCTTCAGCTCAGAGATGGGATGACGCTGGGTCAGCCAGGGCCCCTCTCCTCCAGGGGCTCCCTCTGCAGCTAGGAGAACTTTCTACATCACTACTGACAACGACTAAGAAGAGACCACAGTTTTTCCTCACGTATGTTAGAGAGATATTTTTCTCTTCAAGAGAAATAAGTACTTTACAGCATAAGACACCGTATAATAGGGATGTTAAGATATTTTAAAAGGCGCTTTTGAGAGAGACTGCTTCTCTACTGTTGTCAGTTTTAGTTCAAATAAACTTATAAAAAATTCAAAACAAAAGAAGGAAAAACACTTCTTAAAAACATAGAGATACCATGACTTACGTGAGACGAGATGTATCTTATACAATCATCTAACTTGGCCAGCATCGGTATAAATCCTTCGCTATTCACAGACAGTGTAGGAGAATTCAATTTCTTTAAGGAAAAAAAAAAATCAGCCTTAATTCACACAATGCACAAATGTACAGGTAAAACTTGATAGTTACATATTAGAACTACCATATTTCCTTTTAGGATATAACAAGTTATACTAATGTCTTTACATGTTGAGTCACCAAAATATCCTCAAATGTAGTCCATGTGTTAACAATAAAGGAAAACCAAAAAAGAACACTGATTTATTTCCATTTACTCGTAATGAACTTTAATGGGGCTCTTCACGAATTAGCAAATATTTTTTTTCACTCCACTGTGCAATGTTACATTACACATCAAGTACCTAGACTCCTACTTACCAGCACTTTATAACCTACAGAAACTTTGTTTTCAAGCACTGGTCATTTTCTCAAGGTTAAAGGATTAACTAGCAGTCAGTCATACTGTGTTTAGCCATCATATTATTAAAGTAAACAGTACATATGTAAAAATATAAGTAAATATACAAGTAATAGTAACAGTATAAGTATAAACATAAATAATGTGTGTGATATTTGACACGATATATATGTAAAATTATATTTTAAAACATAAAATATATAATAATATAACTCAAATATAAGTAATGTATATAAAATATAAGTAAAATGATCATTTCTTATCTCAATATGAAAATAGTTTGGCAATAAACTATTTCCTATTGCATTCCACTGTTAATTGGCTAATAGCTTGACTTCTAACTCTTTAGTAAATTATAATTATGATTTAATAATTGTAATAATGTCATTTACATATAATTACTATAATTAAGAACCAGAAACGTCACTTACACAGCAGTCTTTATTGAGACTATTACTTAGGAATACAAGTATGCATTATGGGGACTATACTTTTCCTCACACTAAACATAAAATTAGTTTTAAAAACATTTTTATGATTATTGTAGTAGCAAGATCTAAAATTTAGTATTTCTTCTTATAACCTTCTTCAAGGTTTTCAGATCAGATACCATAAGATGCAGCAAACAAAGAGGTTTTTAGTAACGTCAACGCAATTTAAGTAGAACTATGACTTAAATCACATTTCAAAAAATCTGAACTGGGAATCATACGTCCATCGATCGTAAACAGGAATACTATCAGCAAGCAAACTGTCACTCAAGCCAACTTATAGGTTTAAAGATTATGCTCAGAAAAGGAAACATAAAGTCACTAACTTCACAAAAAGTGAAAAACACGCTTACCGTATTAATAGTTTCCAATTCGTTAAAATAGGAAAGCTTCTGTTGAATGTTTTCAGCTAGATCAACAAGTTCCGACTTGCATTTTTTAAAAGAGAAAAATCATTATAAGCACACAAGAATCAACACTCCAATCTCAAAACATTATTTATGACTGTGAACTGATTTATATCAAACATGATCGATTTATATTAGATATAAGATTTCAGAATAATACTCAAAGATTTTTGCAATCATGGACTAAAACAATCAATGATTATTACAGTAAATTATAATCTCATAAATAAAGGATTGCCTTTTAATAAGCAGAATACACACACAGAGAAAATTGATATACAGTAATTCAATATTCTATTTTTAAGTCACAATTTAAGTGCAAACTAGACACAGTTGATCTTCTCAAACACCACCTTTGCTAAAAGCGTGATGCTTGTTTGAAGTGTCAATGAAAGAGCAGACAGCGCAAACTAATACATCGTCTTCACTCTAACACTGTAGAGACCTAACAGCTCAAAATACAGGAACGCCAGCCCTCACCCCGGTCACCTGAGCTGATTTAGAATAAAAGCAGGTTGTTGATGTAATATTTTGCATGCTTATTAGCACAGGGCCTCATACAGAGCAATGTTCAATACATACTTGGAGAAATTAAGGAGATGAGAATTAAATTGCATACGTCTATTTACAAATAAATATTAAATGCAATCACTGGCCCTCTGCCCCGCCCATTACCTGCTCTTTCAGGAGCTGTTCGCAGGCCTCGTGGAGGGCCCCGGTCTTGTTGGACACAAAAAGATACTGTTTCTGCAGTGACTCCAGATGCTGAAGAGCTCTGTTTACGTCACTCAGTATAGCATCGCACTGCTCCTGAAACCCAGACAAGTAATCCCTCATCTGTCTAGAAAACAGAACCAAAAGGGGGTTGGCAATAATGTTTTCCCCCAATGAGCATAGTCAATACACAACAAAGTCTCACTTTTCCCCAAATGCTTGGATTTCAGGAGGAGAGTTGGACCTAGTCACTGCAGTTCATTATATTCAGAAATGTTCCAAAAGCTATATTACAAACTGTTCCAATACTTAAGCAGAAAAAGGTGTGAAACCATAAACTGGCTTGTCGCATAGAAGACGATAAATCGCCAGCTCAACTTTCAAAGACAACGATACCAGGACCATCCACTCCAAGTTATCAAGTGGGTCAAACCCTCCGGGTCACTTCCAGCCCTGAGAGAGTGTGATACCATGGGAAAAATTCTGGACTCAGAATCAAAGACCCAAGTCCAAATCCCAGCTCTGCCCAAGTCTCCGTGACATTAGGCCCGTTATTTACTATTTCTAGGCCTCGGCTCGCTCATCTGTAAAATGGGAAGAATATCACCTTTCCTCGCAGAGCTGCTACGAACATCAAATGGAATTATATATCGAAGAGCCTGGCACAATGCTTAGCAATTACAGCCACGTCATAAATATTCGACGAATGCAAAAAGCTCAACCCACAGTCCTCAAATCAGCTAGAAAGTATATGCCAACATTTCCCCATGCTACCAGTACACACGAAAGGAACACAGTGGCACCCCGGAGTCCAGGTGGCCGTCCCTGAAGTCCCTTGGGTCTCTCCTAAAGAAAGGCAGCCTCCTGGAGCTCCTGATCAATTCCCACCTGAGCCCAAGCCTTTCTAGACTTACCTAGAATCCAATGTCAGCCCCTCCCAACCTATTAATTCCAATGTCATTTTTTAAAAGTGACACAACTTCCAATACTAGCTGACCCAAATGCTCGCTGGCTAGTCTTAAAGAAAATGTTGTTGGAGATTTCTCTGTACCTTAATTTTGTTTACAGACACAGATCACAAAACGCTTCAGATGACTGTGATCTAAACGTTAGGACAGACAACAAATGCAAGAGCCACATACCTATACTTAGTGTCTTCATCTTGATCCATCTGGGTTTGTAGCTTTGCAAACCATGAGAAAAACTGGAAAAACGAAGAGTATTATGATGTCAATAAAGCTGAAATGACCCCATGAAAAGGGGCCACACGCTAAGCAGCCAGTCCGAAGGGGACCCGAAGTTGTACCGTTTGGGATTCAGACATGAACGATTAGTTTTATGCCAGGAGACGATAATTTAATTGCACAGTCAATATCTACCTGCTAGGAAAAGCAAAGGATATTAAAAACAATGGCCATTTTCAGAGTTAATTGAGAATATTAAAGATACAATACGTAAGAAGTAAATATTTCTTCTGTGAGAGGCTAAAGCCCATTTGCTAATTTGCCAAATTTGAGTAGGTAACGTCCGGTTTTGGGTAAATATTATTAAGAAGAACTGTGAGAATATAAACTCATCAATAGCATAACAGACTAGTTTAAGAACACACTTTCACGGCAGCTAAACCTGGGTTTGAATTCTGGCCCCTACCGCCAATGTTCCGACAATATCTATTATTAATAAAAAGTGGGGGACTTGGCCTTCGACAAGCATGAGGAAGCTTTCTGGGGGGATGGAAATCTTTTATATCTTGATCAGAGTGGTCATTACACAGGTACGTACACCTGTCCAAACTCATCAAGCTGTCCGTCTGAAATGATTACAGTTTATTGTATATAAATGAACTATAACTCAATATATTTGGTTTTTCTAATTTAAAGAGCGTGCAGGTGCCAATTTCATCCAGAAGGTTTTGTTTTCAAACCGTCCAAAGAAATCCAGAGATGGTGCAGGACTCCGTCCTGTGACTCTCTGTGGGGCCTGCGTCAGGGGTACACTTCACTCTCCCGCGACACTAACCCACCGAGCGCACTGGACCGCGACCATGTGCCCGCCACGCGCGGCACATCCGTGCGCCATCCTCACAAAGCCTCGTGACACAGGTACAGGATTGCCATCGTTATGTCCATAAGGAAACTAAAGACCTAAGAAGGTGAGTAATTTGCCGACACTCGAGAAGACGATAAGTGACACAGGCGACATCCAAACCCGGGCCTCGCTCTGGAGCGCTCGCTGCTCCCTGCCGGACTCAGCGAGGGTCTGAGCTCTGGTTCTCACGAGCCAGACAGAGCAGAGGAAGCAGAAGAAACTACTGTCCATTTAGGGTTATAAACCAAGAGAAGATGACACATGCTATGTTACAAAAAATAACCCCAAATAACTCTAAAGAGGATGCTTAGGTTTTTAAAAGAGAAATTACCTTGCAACAGGCAGAGAGGAGTGCGTGTGAGTGTGTGCACATGCGTACATGCACGCATGCTGGGGGAAGTCAAAAGTACATAAAATAGTAAAGCCTTAATAAATCTAATAATCTATCAACATCCAAACTTGGAATACAGCCACGCCACCCTGAACGTGCCCGATCCAGTCTCATCTCGGAACCTAAGCGGGGTCGGGCCTGGTCAGTCCTTGGATGGGAGACCACCTAGGAAGACCAGGTGCTGTAGGCGTAAAAAATAAAAAAATAAGGGATTGTAAGCTGACAAGTCCTTGCAATCTGTGAGGTCGACCAAAGGTCGCCTCGCCTAAAAAAAAAAGTTTTTTTAATAAAATAAAAACAAACTTGGAATATCATGTTTTTATCTGTGCCGCAAACAGAACTGGGCAACAGACTCATTTCAAACACTTCCTGGCCATGACTAACACAAAATCGAGCCTGCTTTAAAAAGATGTTGCGTTAAGCACAGTTTCAAATGTTTAGAGCTCTTCCTTAGGACGCTTGCTCCATGCCCCGTCCCGAGACAGTCAAAACAATCCCGCGTCCTCAGACTGGGGCTGCCACTCGCCTGCTGGGCGGTCTCGATCCTCCCGTCTTCCATCTGCAGGGCCGTGAAGCCTTTGGACAGAACGTCTTCCGTGGAGTCGGGCACGACCGCCGTCTGTGCGATGGGCAGCGGCTGGGACGCGAGGCTGCACAGGTCTTCGATGGGGAGCTTGAAAAAGAAGAGCCACAAACATTTCAATGCCCTGAAAATGCTCTGACCTTCCCTCGAGATGGGATGACAACTCGGTTATGTTGTCAGGGAGGGGGCTGCTTCGTAGTAAACCACCTGTAATAAATGCCACGTAATACGAACGCTTGTCACGAGGCTCGCTCTGTTAAATGCTAGTCTCAAAGGCGAGCATGGCAGCGATAGCTCACTGCCAGTGAAGCCTGGTTTTCGAGCTACCTTTCTTTCTATACTGGGGATGCGTCCGTGCTAACCCACACCCACTTTCTTACTCAAACATCTTATGAACCAGACCTAGGTCAAACCTGTGCTGCTGAGAGCAGCCGGCCATACGCCCCCAACATCGCCCCATCATCTCACACCACAAAGCCCGACCGCAGTAACAGCCCCCAACGGAAAACACATCACTCCCAAGAAGCAAGAACCAATAAATGTTACCTCCTGCCATTTCCAGCGCTGGCACCCTTCACCCACTCCCTCTGGCGGACAAGGTTTGAAATTACCACTGAACAGAAAGAACTTCTGTCTCCCTTCAGCTTCAGGGGGCCCACCTGCAAGGCCTCCCCCTGATGTCAATACTTCCTCGTTCCCCACTGCTGCTAACGGCAGTGCAGGTGTGAACTCACCTGCAGTCATACAGACAAGCCACGTGTAGGCCTACAAGAAAGGGGGTGTGGCCTAAAAACGGATTGCAACATCCAAGAACTGTGGGGTGATGTCAAATGACCGAATAGATGTGTACTCTGAATCCCAAAAGGAAGAGAAAGAACAGGGTAGAGGGAATATTTAAAGATAATATCTGAGAATTTTCCAAAAATAATGAAAGACATCAAACTACAGCTCTGAGAAGCTAAGAGAATCCCAAGCAGAGTACACACACGCACGCACGCGCGCGCGCACACACACACACTCACACACACACACAAGCTAGACACATATTCAAACTCCTGAAAACCAAAGTTAAAGAGAAAATCTTGAAGGCAGTCAGAGGAGAAAAGACACCTTACCTACAGAGGAAGAGAAAGAATCACTGCAGACGTTAGAAAACGATGAAGCAATCTCTTTTAAGCGATAAAAGGGAAAAACTGTCAATCCAGAAAGGTTTACCTGGTGGGAATTTCTTTTCTCAATGAGAGAGAAATGAAGATGCTCAAACAAAGCTGAGCGACGGCATCGCCCGCCTGTAAGCACCATGAGAAAAGTGAAAGGAAGCTTCTCGAACAGAGGGAACGTCATGCCAGATGGAAACCTAGATCGACAAAAACAAAACAAATGAAAAACCTGAAGAGCTCTAAGACGTGGTTAACATAAGGGTGAATAGGACCATTTTTCTTTATTTTTAATCATTCAGAAAGATAAATGTCGAAAAACAGTGGCAATGGTTTATGGGTTGAGAGCATGTGTAAAAGTGAAATGCACGCCAACGATAGCACAAAACAGAGAAAGGAAGAACTGGGAACCCCCTCTTGTAAGGTTCTTGCGCATTTTGGAGTAGAATATTTACTGGCGGATGGTGACTCATTAAAGAAGAATGTTATAAACCCAAGGCAATCGCTTAAAATACTGAAGACGCACAAAGGACCTTACAAAACTCAGGCCTCCAATGCCACCTAGATCCAAACCTATATTTAATTCAACTCCTTTCGAGAAAAAGAGATTATAAATGTATCTTAAGAAGTAACACAGATCCATTCCCAAGCCCTGGTTGTGACAGCACACACTAGTTTTGCAAAGAGAAACAGAAATGTCATCATCACATTCTCCCGTCGGAGCCCGTGAGGTATTACACCATTAAATGTGGGACTTCGCAATCTGTGACAAGTTCCAAATAAAAAGTAGGATGTCTCTCGTTTCAGAATTATGTGTAATGCACACAGCAGTCCTGTCAGCCACACTTATATGAATACCTCGCAAGGCACGAATTCAAAGGACGTTCAGGGAAAAGTGTCCTCCCCAAGGACCCACTCCCCGACCATCGTCCCCCCTAAGGGGCCACCGAAGCTCCTCGCCTGCCCCGCGTCCTTCCTCAGCCACCTACACACACACACACACACACGCGCACACACACACACGAAGGAAGTGAACCTTTTTCTAACCCAAATAACAGTACACTCTACACCCTTAGCCTTTTAAATTTAACCTGTAGCATTTTCAATTGTCTTTCAACAGACTATAAGGAAAAGAGGAATTAACTCTTTAAATTCATAAGTCTCTAATTGTTTAATTAAACTACAATGGGTCCATTAGCTTTTCTAAAAACCCAGGAGTACAGACTGATTAGTCAACGAAAAGCAAGTCTATCTTCTTCTCCCTCTTCTCTGCTTTCCCAGCTCTTCCTCCGCAGACAGTAGCCGGGTTTATGATTTAAGAACTATTCTAAGGAATTTAAGGGTAGAATGGAGAACTTTAAAAGTGGAATGAACCAAAGAGATAATCTGCCATTTTTACCAATGTTCTTTTACAGAAATTATTCAAAACACATGAACATGTTTTATTCCAAATCATAAAGAGTTAAAATTAAAAGTAAAATCCTCTCCCACTCCCCATCTACGATACAGATTTTCAATACTGAGTTTGAATTCACCAGTCTTGAGAGTCCCCATTATGTAAAATGAAGAAATGATTATCCTTAATTTTTTCTTCTATACCTACTCTCAAATTCTGTCATCTATACCATCTTTTTAGTGTCAAAATTTATAATAGTTACAATCTGTTCTATAATTAAGTCTTTACATTGATTTTTTTTTTAATGATAAATGCTTCCAGACTTCCATAAATTTATCCAAACTGCAGGGTCACCAATACTGTCTGTGTTTTACTACTGTCACGTCAAAAGGATCCAGGCGTGTCATACACATGTTCTCACTTGGAATCAAAAAATATTTATCTTGTAATTTACTTTAAATATAAGATTGTACAAAACTCCAAACACTTGAGACGGTGCTATAGATATTCCAGGCACAGTCTGTAAGTTAGACAGTGTGCATAAATATAATAACTTGAATATATGAAAAAGCATTCTACATGATGACTTCATGTACAAATACAAAGTACTTTTCGATCATAAGGACATTTAAAACCCAGAAGCAGAAGGCGGCTCCCTGGCCTGCACCCTGTCTCGCGAATACAAAACATTTTCTGTCAAACCGAGCGAGAAAGAAGCCACACTGCACCCAGTGCTAAGAAATCCTGGTTCAAGCAACAAAATAAGTTGCTTTTTAAGAGCTTGACAAAGTCTCCCATTTGGTACATTGGCCCAGCTGTCTTCCTGTCTCAAAGCACCTGGAACAGAATGGCAAATCGTGAAGGGGCGTGCTGGTGTCACCCGCTTCCCGGTCCCACCTCTCACTTGCTCCCCAGGTGAAGATAACAACAGCCTCTGACTCACACTGGCTTCCAGCACAGACATTTACCTCCAGAGAGGTAAATGGCGCACACCTGGCTCCTGGCGGGCGGTCCCCCAGAGCTGCTGTACAGTTTAGGCCACTGGGGACACCAGCACAGTAAACACTAATTACAATAAACTCTCCAGACTTGCCTGACCAGCTGGACAGGTCCGGGAAACAAACAAGCAAAGACACCTTCCTCTCCCCAACCTTACTTCTTACCCAGTTCTGGGCTGGAGAAAATCACTTTTATAATCAATCCAATCGATTCATTCCTAAATGAAATCTTACCTTACTTTCTCTGGGGCACATCAGTGAAGAGGTATAGATGGAGTCCTAGAAGCTTCCTCAAGGAAACTGAGCTCAAGATCCTAAGATTCTAATCTATTTTTTTAAATGTGAATCATTTGGGGGTGAGGAAGCAAGCAGATTCCATGTGCCCTGTAAAGACTTGACTTGATTTCATTCTCGTGACTCCCCATGAGATAAGGACTATGATCACCCCCATTTTATAAATAAGAAAACAGGCTCAGAAAAGTTCAACTCCACGTCTGAGGTCGCACATGGTTTAGGAGTCACTGTAAACAGAGTAAATTACGTGTACATTTCAAGGCAAATTATTTCAACATATATCAAGAATTACTAAGTCCAGCTGAAAGAAAATGACCCTCACTACTAAAACATGTGCCCCGGCTAGGAGAAACCAGCTCACTACTAAAACATGTGCCCTGGCTAGGAGAAACCAGTCTCATATTCAACTGCAAATTCTCTTCTCTAACACTAAATTAACACTATAATTCCTCTCCAAGATACAACGAGTTCTCTTCATAAAAGAGAAAGCTATTTGCTGAAGAAGTTCACAGCTTTATGATATCTGCTAAGAGATAGCTGGACTCTCGCTATTCAACTCACTCGCCTAATTCCAGCCGTCCAGGAAGAAATTTATCTTGTGAAAATTGTGAAACACTACAGAAAATCTCTTAGAGACAGACTGGTTGGGAAGCATGCATACAGAAGCATTCTTTTTCAGCACTAATGTTAAAAACGTGGTAACAGAGGGGACAAGAGAATTTACTTCCCAAGCCTTCCCACCCGGACAGAAAACACGTTCGCAAAGGAGAAATAAGGGTTGTGTGTGGGCTAAGAGCAGGGAGAAGCCCCGCTTCAAGGTTCCAGGACGGTAAACAACGGGCCGTGTCATGCTCACAGGCTCCAATGCCAAGGATGCGCGTACCAGAAGACACTCACTGAATGCCTGAACTTGCCAGGCTCAACCCCCCACGGCTCGTTCTCCAGCTGCAATGTTATTCCTGTCGTCTGCAAGGCTGGCTGCTTGCTTCCCATCATGCATCCTCAGCTCACACGGCCACTTTCCCAGAGAGGCCTTCCGCCTCATCCGAAGGGCACGCATCATCCTTTGGGTCACAGCGTCCTGTTGTATTTTCCCTGCATCTCGGATCGCCATCTGAATTTACCTTCTTTGTTCTTTTTAACATGCTCGTGATCATCACAGTCGTCAGCTCCACGAGGCTAGGGACCACGTCTTTCTTACTGCCCTTTCTATCCCCAATTCCTAGCCCAGAGCAGGCACGTCATACAGGTGCTGCATTGCATGGATACGAACCAATGCGGTGAAAATGAAAAGATTCCATTTACGTCACTGCAAACCCCTTCCTTTAAGCTCGGTGAGAAATAATAGTGTATGACGTGTGCCAATACAAACACACTGGGTTACAGTTCTTGCAGACTATGTCCCCTTCCAAGGTGCTGCGCTGTCCAGACGTCCTGCTTCAGTACCAGGCCAAATCTATGACAAACGGGTTGGAATATTTATAGAGCAAACAACTTCCATTATCCAGACCATAAAAGACTTTGAGAGCCCCGCCAGAGAAATTCCCACTTCCTTCCTCATTCATCTCAGGCCATCTTCCAGCACAGCACCCCAGAGATGGCCAGAGAAACCCGAGAAAGAACCCTTGTTATGTTATGGCAAAGCGTCCCCAAGTAAAAATATATAGAGATTTAAGAAAGGAACTTGCGAATCAAAGTTTTTAAGTTTTAAAGTCTGAGAGCAGAAAAACGAAGTGTACGTCTCTAAACTTAGTCTGCCCTTGGACACAACTCTAAATTGGGTAAAAAGAATGCTTCCAGCATCAAAAGTAACCACCATCCCTAATAAAATAATCCTCCTAACCCTGGCCCTCGCAAGTAGAAAAAGGCTGCCGAGCATCTGAGTTTATGATCCATACTTGTTGCTTTTATAACTGCACGCAAGCAGTGACACGCATAATAATATCCCAATGGTGACGAGCATTAAAAACGTGGACCCTGAAACCGCCACCCAGCCTCATCTCATCACGTACTGACCCAGCTTTCAAGGAAAATGCATTTTTATTGCTTTTGCAACAGGTCAGATAACCCGGATCTCCCAGGACCTGCACTCGATCGAGGGCTCACTGCTCCTCCATGTGCGATGAATGAAACTGTCACCCAAGGCCAAGTTCTGGGCTCCCCAAGTGCCCCCACGGAAAAAGGGCGCTGGGTTATTAATGAGGTGATAAGCGGATACGAAGAGGAGGCTGGCCCCGGGCGGAGCACTTCGGGCTCGGTGCCCTCTCCGCCTGGGAGGACTGTGCCTCGGCGGACGCCAGGGACGCCGGGGGCCAGGCTCCGGGCCAACCGTCCTCGCCGCAGGGGGAGGGCTGGGTGTCGTGGACGCCGGGACCCGCCGCACCCGCACCCGCACCCGCACCCGCGGCCGCCCCGCGCGGAGGCCACAGGCGGCGGCCGCCGGCAGCGCGAGCCGGCCGGCCCGGGGACGCGAGGGGCCTGTCCCGCCCGCAAGGCCAAGGTCCGCCCGCGCGGCGCACGGCCCGGCGCCGCCTCCCGCCGCCGCAGCCGCGGGCCCGCCCGTCGCCTCACCTCGGCTGGCACCGGCAGGTTCTCCGCCGCCGCCTTCAGCTCCAGCACCGAGTCCGTCTGCCTGTCGGTCAGCGGCGCCTTGGTGTCCGGTCTCCGATCCCAGAGGGCCAGCTTCTCGCGCGCGTCCCGCTCCGCCGCCGGCTCGGGCGGCAGCAGCAGCGCCGCCTCCGCCATCGCCGCGGCCCCCGCGGCCCTCAGCAGCGGCGGGGCGGTGGGGACCCGACAGAGAGGCCCGGGCCACTTCCGGGAGAGCCGGGGCTTCCAGCGCTGCACCGGCAGCGGGGCGGGCCGAGAACGCGGACCCGGAAGCGCTTCCGCAGCGTGGGCGGGACTGAGAGCAGAGCAGACGTGGCTTTACACCCCGGGGCGATTACTTCCGGTTGCGATGCGGCCGCAGAGGGTGAAGGATATAGCCTCCGACGGAAATAGAAATGCCCCTACCGGAAGTCTCAACATCAATAACTTTATTGTTCGTAGTGTTCACGACAACTGCGCTAAGTGACCCTGCCGGCAGGGGCCTTCGTGAGCTCCAAAGCTACTGCCTCTGCTCACGGCTGGGTAGTCTGGGTGGAGCGTGTGGACTGTGATTTCCGTCGACGTGTTGTTGACAGAGACGGCTGCTTGGATTAAAACCACGAATACAAACTTTTCCAACTTCCAATAACTACACTGCTAGAAAACTAATTTTAAAAAATCATGAAAATTCAAAGATTTATGTGTATCAGACATCATTAATAGTATTATCAAACAACTGGAAGCAAACCGAATGTCCAACCCTGAAGAATTGGATCAGTAATTCATGGCACAGACATGTAGTTGAAATACTACTCTGCCATTTAAATCATGCTGTAGATTTAAGCAACAAAACAAAATATGACATTATTGGCTCCTAACATAGAATAATATAAATACCCTTGATTCCATACTGATACGAATGATTGAATTAATAAATGGAAAAGGGACAACTCTATCTTACAGAAGAATTGCCATCAACAAATGTGGAAAAGATGAAGAAAACAGTAATAATTGTAGAAGGCAAGATCTAAGGAAAAATGCTAAAAATTAGTGGGTCAGAGTTTGAGGAGAAACAGAATTTGCATTATATCAAATGCTCTCCCCAAAACAGGTATTAAGAGCAAGAGGGCCTATTAACTTTACAATGGAAAACCTAGCAGACAGCATCCTTAACCAAATGATTCTGTGGTATTCTTGCCAAAAATGCAAAACCACATTCTAACCATAGAAAAACATCAGACAAACTCAGACTGAGGGGTGGCTACAAAACAGCCCAGCACTATTCTTCAAAGGTGTCACGTTCATAAAAGACAAGGAAAGACCAAGGAACCGTTACACACTGAAGGAGGAAGACGTGACTACATGCAATGTCAGAACCGAGATTGGACCCTGAGATAGAAAAAGGGAAAACTGTAGAATAAAACATGAATCTTAGAATAAGGGCTGCAGTTTAGATAACAGATTCCACAGTTGTGATTACTGTCCATGGTTAGGTAAGATAATAACATCAGGACAAGCTGAGTGATGGGTTATACCTGAACTCAGTATTACTATGGCAACTTTTCTGAAATCTAAAATTATTCCTAACTCAAAAGTTAAAACTTTTGTTTTGTGGAAAATATTTATGTCTTTGGGAAAATGGCTGTGATATAATTAAGAAGAATGATACAGTGTATGATCCCACTAACCAAAAGAAACACTCGCAAAGAGGAAGGTTTTGTTTTAATTATGCAACCCAGCTTCAGGGGTTTATTCCTCCATCACACCGATCCACCACGAGCTCCTACAGAAAGCCATCTTGTAGACATGTACAGATACGTGGATCTATCTGTGGAAGCACCTAAAACACTCTCTCTCCCTCAGGCCAGACTCATCTCCAGTTCCAAAACCCTCAGAAATGAAGTTAATCCTGTTGAGTTTTGTGATGATCATTCTTCACCAAACATCATCCTTCAAAGGCCAGTTATAAGCATCTTCTCTCCAAAAATGCATGTCTATGACAAATGTTCCTCAGTCCATGATCACTCTTATTTTCTTCTACACATGGGGTTTAATTCCTTAAAATATTTTTACCAACTGGTGATTCACGATGCTGAAGGCTCGCAGTGCCGGTCATGGAACCCATCGGAATAGTTGGGGCCAAGGCTGACTGTTTAATCAGCTGCTGTGAGGTCAAATGAGGAAAGAAGAAGATGGATACACAACCCAATCATGCCTGGGTTATTCCTGAACGGAAGAATGAAGGAGCTAAGGCAGGACAGCTGAGCCTCGTCACCAGCTGGCTCCGCAGGGGTGGGGGAGAGGCGAGAGCGATGAAAGAGAGTAACGGCAGTTTTTATGGGGTGTTTCAGTTTTGCGAAACACTGGCATGGAAGTGTATACATTTGAACAATGCAGTGGGTGCTCATATAGTAGAGAGTGTGGTATATGACGTACTAAATCCTGCTTCAGACTCTAGTGCTCTTATCTATCTGGACAAATATTATCTAGCCACCTGCCCCCCACACACATACACACACACACACAGAAGTACAAACTTTCTATAATAGATCCATTTTTAGTCTCTGTAAGTCAAATTTCTTGTTACTTTCCACTGAAACCCTTTTTTCGCCCGGAAGTTCCATTTCCAGCTGATGATTAGCTTATTCCCAGAAGCTCCAGACGACATGACAAATATAACTGCAGTTTTAATTTCGAGTTGCAGTCGCTTTTCACCGAACCCCCTTTCTCCATCCACAAGCCCGGCCATGCCATCTGCGAGGCTGGCCCGGGGTGGGTGGTCCAGGGTGCGAGCAGGGGGCCTTTGCCCGTCCTTGTGGCTATTCCGACTCAACACTCAAAGGGAGGCTTCAGAGCCTGACAATGCACAGATGTACCTTGGGTTTCTTCCACACAAAAATGCAGGCGACTCGTACCTCTGTGCCTCGGCGTCCTGATGTGAAATGTGTACGAAATAAAACAACCAAAGTACTTGGCACAGGATGCCAAGTGAGGATAAAATGAGGTGATAGCGTGTGAGAGTGTTAGAATCGCACGTGGGATGTGCCCAGGTCCGTTTAGGTATTGAAGAAGAAAGGGGTGGGGAAGAAGAGAACGAAGACGGGAAAGGAGGAGGAAGAGGGAGAAATTTTCCACTTGGTTAGACTTTAATCCCTCTGGAATGCTCCAGGCTGATCCTCCAAAGCCTCGAGGACGTGGTTCCAGCGGCACCTCTGCCTGTGGGCACTTTCCAGAAATTCACTGAGCATATTCCAAGGTCAACCTCATTTGCTTTCCAGCCAGTTCTTGGGCCACACCCCAGAGGGATCTAATCCAGTCCCCCAAGCAGGGTCTGTTGCAACCTGGTTCTGGGGTGGGTGGGGCTCGGGACGGGGAAGTTCCCCCGGAATCTGATGGCCACGCCCCCTTTCCCACACCCCATGAAGAATCTTTGCCCTACACCGGGCATCCACCCTGAGCGCCTGGCGTCTGAGCCTCGAAGAGCTTTGAACTGCATGTTTATTGGTAATAAAATTAAAACGAGGACAACAGAAAAACGCTCACGTGCTGGTGATGAGAACAAACACTGGCGACATTGGTGAAGCGTCTTTGGAAATATCCATCCGTAGCTTTAAAATGTTCTCTTTTTTGTTCTTACTCCATCGTCTCCGGATCTTTCAAAAATTGATCATCTTAAGTATTTTTTAAGAGCTTTATGTACAAAGATGTTCATCATGGGATACTAACGAACATTTGAAAAATTTAAGTCTAGAAATACGATAAATTTACTGGATGGCTTAGCCATTTTTAATTGTTCAAAATTTCCTTGTATTTTCTGTCTATATATTTTTAATGAGTGTGTACTGTTTATGATGTGTCCATATTAATTATTAATTATTCCTATATATTTTTGTTATGTGGTGTGTGTGCGTGTGTGTGTGTGTGTGTTTAGGGATCTCAAAATATAACCAATTACCCATTCATTCGTTAACTCATTCACTTATTAAATATTTAGTGTGTATCTACTATGTGCCATGTTATATGCTGTTCTGAATAGTCAGTATTAAATAAGAACATTTCTTATTTTTGAGGACCTTACGATCCAATAAAACAGACAAATGCTGGACCACGGAATATAATATAAAAGGTAGGGTCCCTGGAATAAATATAAGATGATTCAGACAGCACAGAAAAAAAGCGTCTGATCGACTGGAAGGTCACAGTAGGTGTCCTGGAGCGAGGGACCTCTAAGCATAGGGCTTGGTGTACAGTAGATGCTCAATAAACAGATCTGAGTGAACGGCCTCTGAAGGGCAGGAAGAGAAACCCTTCCAAGCCAGAGACACAGTGGGTGCTACGGTCCCAGAAGCAAGAATATACGACATTTTTAGGGACAAGTTTTCCCATATGGCTGGAATTTGGAGTTGAAGACGGAAAAGTGACATCAGGCCAAAGGGATGAGGAGGGACAAGGCTATGAAGACCG